>CM060119.1:14776424-14821424 GCA_030522415.1 Channallabes apus
AATTGCCACAGCCCGTGCCCGATCGAAAACGCGGTTTTAGGGCGGTCTTCCGGAGCGAGCTCTACTTGCCAATACCCGCTACGCAGATCTAATGAACTAAACCAAGCCGAGCCTGCGACATGCTCCAGCGCATCATCTATCCGTGGCAACGGGTATGAGTCCTTCCGCGTCACCGCGTTTAACCGCCGGTAATCGACACAAAACCGCCAAGAATTGTCCCTCTTACGCACAAGCACAACCGGTGAAGACCACGGTCCGGACGCTGGCTCAATGACGCCTGAGTTGACCATCTCACGCAGCTTCTGTTCGGCGACAGCCCGTTTAGCTAATGGGAGGCGTCGCGGGTGCAACCGAACAGGAGCTGCATTCCCCGTATCAATCCTGTGCTGCACCAGATTGGTATGGGTGCAATCGCGCTCGTCTACCGCGAATACATCCGCGAATTCGTTAAGGAACGATCTCAGCGTTTCGGTCTGTGTCGCAGTTAACCCCGCGCTGCTACGTCGCAAAAGCTCATCTAGCACGCTCGATTGGTCGTGTACCGGATGTTTGTGTGGCGCAGCCTCCGGAAGTTCCGCCCCCCGGGTGTGTGCTACTTTCACATGCGGCTGTGGTTTCGGTGTTAGCAACCTAGCTCTGCCAAAATCCCCACAAAGAGTCCCGTCCGTTAGGCTGAGCACCGCCCCCCACTTTTCCAAAATGTCTAGCCCCAATATACAGTCATCTTCAATGTTCCCCAGCAAAAAATCATGAACATAGTTGTGCTCACCTATGTTGATTCGCACCGAGCGACGAGCCCGTATCTTCAAATGGCTCCCAGACACGGTGCGGATGCTGAGGGTTGGTTTGGGCACTTTGCCAGCGCGCTCGCATGGTCCCAACACTCCGTTGCGGAGTAGTGAAACAGTGGAGCCGGTGTCCACAAGCGCACGCAGCGGGACGCCGTCTAGCACACAATCCACGTAGATCCCAGCGCGTTGTCCCACACGTCCTGAACGGAGATCGACTCCGCCAATTGGGGAAACAGAATCGGCCACGGGAGGTGGCTTCCCCTCGCTGCCTCCCGGTCCTAGTTTAACGGCTGCTGGGGTACGTTGTCCTCGCGCCTCGAACTGTTAGGGCCGTAATACTGCGGTCCCGGGCCTCTGCGTCGCCGCGGAAATTCAGCGTCTTGCTCGTAGCCTGGCCGTGACGGGTAGCCCTGTCCCCGGCCAGGTTCACCTCCCGAGCGCCCCCTAGTGGCGGGAGGTAGCTCGGCTCTTTCGCCGCCATGCTCGACCATGATGGGTTCAGCGCGCTCGGCCTCGCGCAGTGCCTCGGCCAGAGAACTGGGTGCCGCCAACCGAATGTGCTCGCGGAGCCGCAGCGGTCGGAGCCCCCGGAGGAATGCACGACGAGCTAGCTCTTCCTGCTGGTCGTGCCCGAAGTCAGGATAGCCCCGCCGCGCGAGGCATCGCACGTCCATTGCAAACGCGCCCAGCGGCTCTGAAGCGCGCCGCTCGCGGACCGCGAGCTCTTCGCCAGCCGCTTCTCTGCGGTCACCCGTGCCGAACCGGAAGTGGAGCGATTCCCGCAGCTTCGCCCAGTCGTTCCGCTCCTCGGCCCGGAGGTCCTCGAGCACCCGGAGTGCGTCGCCCTCAAGCGAGAGTGCTACGCGGACCGCGATTTCCGCTGGGGACCAGCCCGCGAGATTGGCGGCGAGCTCTACCTGCGCAAAAAATGCGTAGGGTTCGACGGCGCCGTTATAGAAAGGAAGGCGCAGCTGTAAGTCGCCTCGCCGGTTAACGGTGCACGGGGCTTGGTCTGTGGGAAGTTCCGCCCCGAGATCCAGTGCCGGGACCCTCATCTCGCCGCTCTGCTTTCGCCGCGCTGCTTTCTTTGTGCTGGCACCGTCCGGAAGGTGTTTCCTCTGCAGGAGTTCTGCTGCCACTCGGCGGCCCTCTTTGATCTTCTTCAGATCCTCCGCCGTTCGCTCCAACTCGGAGATCTCCATCCCACTTCTGACACCAATGTAGCGTTTTTCAACACTAAGCAGGGATCTTGGAGGACGAGTGAGCTTGGTGGCTACCCAATGTAATGACTGGGAGTATTTTATTCTCTCTCAGTACAAGCATAAACACACATACAGGTCAAAACACACACACCCACATGCTTAAACATGGCCGAAGCCACTAACCTAAAACCAACATCCCACCCATGGTGAACACAAACATCATGCTGGACCAAAGCCGGCGATCGCCAGCCCCGCCCACGCCACAATATATATATATATATATATATATATAAAATTGCTTTTATGAATTCCCAACTGAATGAACAGTTTTATAGGTTTCCAAAATTTTCAATTCAATTGTAAAGTCTCAATTGTAAAAGAGCAAATGCTTAAAATATATATACTTTCATATATAGATTATAAACATCAACACTAGTATTGTTCATAATGATGATAAACGGTGTTTGTAAAATAAACAAGTTCATTTGTTGATTAGTAGGAAATGTTCATTTTGAAAAATGTCAGCAGAGATGTGTGAAGTATGATGCTGTTTTTTCAGAGCCATATGCCATTATGCCACCATTGGAGCAGTTCATGGACATTTCTTATAACAAGAGGAGAGAGCTTTTCTACAGAGACGTGGAACGAGGTGATGTAGTCATTGGCAGAATAACATCAATCCGGGATTTTGGATTCTTTGTTAATCTTCTCTGCACCGCTGGGGGAATGGAGAGGGATGTTGAAGATCTAGAGATCACGGTATTTAAAAAATTATTTATACCATGCATCACAACTAAACACTTGTATGTCTACTGCACTGTGCTCAATTCCAGTGCATCCTTTAATTGAGTGACGTTTTGTGTCTTTCTCAGGGTCTGTGTCCAATCAGAGATGTCCCATCAACTGGAAATCATGATGATCCTTTGTCTTATTTCCAAACTGGGGATTTGATTAGAGGTATATTTTTAGAGGTGTAACAATTCACCCCGTAATTAAATCCAATTCATTATACTTGTTTCTTGATTTTATTAAAATTTAATTCTTAAAATTTCTAAATGCAATTTTAAAGGTGAAGAAATAATGACTTGAAAAGACTAATTCTTAGTAATATTTTAACAAAATGTACAGTACAGCCGGTTCACCACATTTAAAAAAAGATAAAAACTTTTATAAATTCTCCATTTAAATTCTCTGACCAAGGGAAATGGTTTATTGAAAAATAATGATCTGTGTGTCATTGTACCATGGAAATAAAGGTCTGAAGAAGATAAATGTAAATTTCTAATGTAATTGCTATAATACAACTTTTATTTCACTGTAGGACCAATTCAGTAAAACCAATGTTTTTAACATGACTAATAGAGGTATTACATAATTGTGTTAAGCTGGTGTGAAGGACATCGACCGCTATCATGAGAAGCTGACGATCTCGCTTTATCCTACCTCTCTGGCCATGAACATGGAGCGAACCAAACTGGGTGTAATAAACAAAGAAGATTTACCTCTTCATTACACGTAAGATGAACTAAGTGTGGTGTGTGTGTGTGTGTGTGTGTGTCCCCTCATATTGATTTAATAGTGTCAAAATCTTGTCAATTAAATGTTCTGCTGTCTTGTGCATTTTCTATTATCTCTATTTGTTTTATTTTATATATATATATATATATATATATAGATATATAGATATATATATATATATAGATATATAGATATATATATATATTAATTATTATATTATATAATATATATTTTCATTGTTTTGGTACCTATCTCCTATCTCACCTGTGTGGTTTGACTCACGGTGGGATGCGTTGTTGGGCACCGTGAGTTGCCGTGATCGCCCGCTGACATTCCGCGAAGTTCGCCAAGGTCCGCAAACTTCAAAAAAATTAAACGTTTAATTTTTCGCGCGGAAAGATGGAAACGTACTCACAACGCCAAAACCTTGTTGGTGAATCATAATGAACCGCATTTATGGCCACCGCTCGAAACCACATAGGTGAGATAGCGGTATAAGTGGATGGGAGCAAAAAGAAATAAAACAAAGATAAATTTCAAACAGCAGTCAGCTATCAACTGTGACTAAATTAGGCATGATTAAACAACTTGTTCACAAAATCTTCCTGATACTGTCTAGAGACTTTCTATCATTTTGTCTGCTCAGTCAAAAAATTGGTTGGTATTATTTGTAATTCTATCCAGTGGGACAAACACTACAGTATTTGTCAGTCCTTGTTTATACACCTGAACATCATTTGTTCCTCTCATTAAAAAAAAAAAATGCTATGTTGGATATTTCTCACTCATCACTGAGAGGTGATTTAGATTTTTTTTTCACTCGTTTAGCCGTGGGGAACAGGTGGCCGTGGACTACAAAGAGTCGTACGAGATGTTACTCCAAAGTTCACTCGGCTTCTCTAACCCTTCTAATGTGGACTATTTGCTTGGCAAGCTAGGAATCAGTGACGTACAATCGCACTCACTAATGAGAGGATTACAGAGGTATACATTGCTTTTTTTATTTTGTAAATACTAATGTAGATATGATGGTTATAGGTGGAGTATTTAAATATAGCTAGTCTTTCTTTATTTTGTAGTAAACATTTCATGGAAGATGATTTTGCAAGTGCTATTCGGAAGAAGCAGTCTGCTTCCTGGGCTTTGAAATGGTATGCATGAAATTTACCCTTCCCTTCATTTTATCTATTATTTAAAGTATTTTGTATAAATATGACTCTAATATGAAAATGCATGTGGTTTGTTAATCTCTGGCAGTGTGAAAGCTGGTGTGAATCATTTTAAAACGGGCCACCATGTAGAAGCGATGAATGAGTACAACAAGGCTTTAGAGATTGACACCAACAATGTTGAAGCTCTTGTGGCACGTGGCGCTCTGTACGCTCCTCCAGCAATCCATACACATCCACATAATTTTTATTATCATTTACAGATTTGTACACAGCTTTGATTTGGTAATACACAAATTTATACCAAACACTTTCTTTCTGCAGATATGCCACTAAAGGCAGCTTAGTGAAAGCCATCAGTGACTTTGAGCTAGCTTTGGAAAGCTGCCCAACACACAGGAATGCCAAGAAATATTTGTGCCAAACCCTTGTGGAACGTGGAGGACAGTAAGGCTGTTTAGACAATAACAAAATTTACTAAAATTACACAGTAATCTTTGAGTTAAATTTTATATCAACTTACCTTGTTCTTTACATCCACATATTTCACATTAGGATGAGAATTTATAATGTCATTAACTATATATCTCTTTAAATAAATTACTTATAAAACAAGCTCATCAAGCTACCGTAAATGAGGTGGTTTAAATAAGCATGAATTTAGTTTGATAGAAATTGCCATAAAATTAGGCGGTCACCAAATGTTAATTTTCATTTAACAACCGAACACCACCTAAGCCTTTCTTCAGAAAAAATAAGTAGAAAATGAAATAAAACTAAATCAGAAGGATACAATACAATTAAGGTAAAAGGCAAGATCTTAATAAAATTGTTAATTAATTCAGTTATGATTTACATGTGCATTTAATGTCTGGTCTCTCATCAGGCTGGAGGAAGAGGAGAAGTTGGTTACAGCAGAAGGACTTTATAAGAAAGCAATAGCTTTAGATGACACATTTCTTGAAGCGAAGGAAGCGCTGAGGAAGCTGCAGCTGCACATCCAGGTGAGCTGTAACATCCCCAAAAGTTACAGTCCAGATGTGTACTTTTACAGCAGCTGTACGTTGTAAATTTAAAACGTCACAGTCCAGACTTACAATGAAAGTTTACAATACAGCTGATCTGGAGTTTTACAGTGCAGAGTTAGTTACATATTATGAGAATAATGCAAGTTATATAGCATGTAGAGAAACGTTACATAAGATGACTTATGACTAAAGTTCACAGTGGTCCAAAGACAAAGTTGTTTTTGAAAAGGTTTATGAAATTTGTTAGAATGTTAAAAAGAACTAAAATGAGAAATGTACCTATATTAATTTTACCGTTTTGTTACACTGATTAAGTATTTTTGTTATTTATGTGTGTCTTTGATCTGGGATGTTGAACCCTGATTGCTGTTGGACGCGCAATCCTAATCACACCGGTTTGGCACAAATGCCATCTGTGGAAAACCCTGTTTGGACTGAAACAACACTGGTTTGTGCTGGCTGGTAACTTACCTTTGTCTGTCTTATGTTGTTCTTAAATTGCGCAATGCTTTCACACATTCTTGATGTCCTTTCATGATGATCTGCTGGAATGGTTGTTTCTGGCTATCTTGCTTTAAAAACAAACAACCAACCAAACAAACATTACTGCATGTCCCTGCATGCTTAATTTGTCACTTGTATGTGGATTTATATTTCCACTGTGCCAACTGACTGCTTTAAAGAAAACTCTTAAACTGAAAGCTGAGGAGGCTGCAAAGGAGAAGGAAAAGCAACCAAGTGCAGAGACGAGTGCAGATAAATTACGTAAGATCTTAAAAGAAGAAAAAAGGTAATGATGTGACACACACACAAACACACAGACTAAAGTCTAGCATGGCATTTTCCACAGTTATCTGACCACTGTTAGAATTCATGAGGAGTTTAAAACCTACAGACAATTATATGTCAATGCTTAAGCTTCATTAAAGCCTAATTCTGATTATGTAGCTATTGTGGTCGGGATGAATTTCTGTCTGAAACAGGGACTTGCTTAGCCATTTGGTCTGAAACTGTCTTGGTTATAGGGGTAGGTATGAGCTCAGGTTGAGATGTCAGTAATGGCACCTAGGCACTTGACGATTGGTGAGAAACTTTAATTAGCTGATTAGACGTCATGCAAGTAAAAGTGTAAAGTTGTTCTAAGGCATTTTTAATTAAAAGGAATCACATATTTGACCATTTCTAATTAACCATTGTTATAGTATATTTTGATATGTTTAAGGGGATTTTAAAAATTTCTTTTGATCACATACATTTAAAAATGAATTAAATATTTAAGGATGTTTTTATTCAGGTTGAAAAAGAAAAGGAAAAGGTATGACTCCACTTCAGAGACATCCTCAAGCTCTGATTCCTCCATCAGCGATGATTTATCCAGTCGCAAAAAAAGCAAAAAACGAAAGCATAAACGACGACGGTCTTCACACAGTGATAAACACAAGCAGAAGGTTCCATCACATGATGAGGAGGAAGAGGAGGACTACCCTGTTCCTGCTAACACCTCAGCGTCCTTTATCAATGAGAAACAAACCCTTGTTAAACTGTTCGATGGTGATAACAGAGCCGAAAGCCAAAGACTCTCTCATGAAAAAAGCAGAGAAGGTAGGTTTGAAGATGAGGCTTTCACCTGGGGCCCTGAAACTGAGGACAGGAAGGAGGAGGTCAGGATGTCAGGCGGTCATCACGAGTGCCTCAGCGGGTTAAATGGCCAGGGCAAAGACGCGTACAGAGATCGCAGAAGATCTGAAGATGAACACAGCGCTCGGTCAGAAAGTTGTAGAAGCTCACGTAGCACTTCCTGTAGAAAAGATTCCTCCTCTGCCTATTCAGAAACCTCGCACAAATCTGACGTGTGTGATTTTAACACAAGAAAATCCAGTTCTTACATATCCGACTCTCGCAATTCCTACTCGTCTGACTCACGCAGATCAGATTCTTATAAATCTGGAAGTGATAGGAAGTCAGAGGTCAGGGAAGGTAATGAAGGAAACAATCGTAGATTAAGCTGCAGTGATGTGAGCAAAGCCATGGAGGGAAACCTAAAAAAGAGTTTACCCAACAGTTTAGTGGATATCTTTAATCAGATTGCTGAGTTTGAGAAAGAAAAAAAGCAGAAGAAATAAATAACATTTTTCTGTTATCACAGTTGCTTGAAGTTTCTTGAATTGCCTTGAAAAAAAAAAACAGGATGGAGGGATAAACATGAGGTAGCCCAAACCTGCCAACATTTATACATTTTGTTTCAGAGTGTCCCTTGCAGAAGAATAAACATTCAAAGAATATACACACAAGTAGTCTTCCATAACAATTTCTTAAATCTAACACATCAAACATTCTGAGCTGCAGATCAGTAAGGATTATGTTGGCCAAGTTTAATAATTTTATGCCTTCTCCCAATGAACATCAGACACGAGATCTGTACATATACAATACTATTTCAAAATGTACAAGATTATTCCTAGTTGGCAGGTCTGGATACACTGATAATGCCTTGTAATAAACAAACCTGATGGTACCACTGATGTAGCAGTTATCAGTTATAAGTTTGTTTTTGACTTATTGAGTGAAATGAAATGCTTCCTTGACAAAGTATTTGTAGTTGAAAATTTGAAAAAAGTGGGTAATAGAATTTAATTAAGCTCTTTGAAATTACATAAGTAAATTTCTGTACATTCATGGATCCATTTATTTCTGTAGAGGGCTGTAAATTTGGAATCAGGATGTAATCAGATGGGGAAATGTATTGATTGTCGATTGGATCATAATTAGATGCATGTCTGCTGTTTTTTTTTTTTTTTTTAGCCACTTCACTGTGATGCTTTTTGTTTCTCCTTGTTTGTTTAATATTTTAGGACTGCGTGTACCACATGTAAACCAATATATCCAGACATCTCCTAATAAACCGAGGCTCCGAACAAGTAATTTGAATAATCTGTTTTTTTTGTACGTAAACTTTATAATTTGAGTTTAGTTGAGAATAAGTTTCCAGTATTTATAGCAGGTGTTAGAGATGCACCATACTGAATGGATGTCTATAAGATTCATTGTTCAATGTAAGCAACATCAGTGTTATTATCTTAGTATATGAAAGTAGCGACTGTACATCATGTTGAGTAAGGAGGAAATGGTGTGCATTTAGTTTTTTTTTTTTTTTTTTAACAAAAGTAATTTTTATCAAGTTTTCTTCTAGACTGATTACTACAAGAATTTAAGATTTCACTCTTTTGCATGCAAGGATTTTTTTATTTATATATTAAAAAAACACTTAAATTCCCCCTTATCAGTGTAACATTTTACACTCTGATTACTCTGTCTTTTAACTACACAGTATGAAATTTTGACTTAGCTTTTATTTATTTTTATTTCAGACTTCAGGAAAAAATATGTCCAAGTTTCAGCAGTGACCTGAATATTAAAAGGAATTCTGCTTAATTTTTTTTTCCTGCTAGGAATTTATTCATTCATTTATTCATCTTCTATACCGCTTTAACCTGTATTTAGGGTCGCGGGGATCTGGAGCCTATCCCAGGAGACTCAGGGCACAAGGCAGGGTACACCCTGGACAGCGTGCCAATCCATCGCAGAGCACACACACACTCATTCACACACTATGGTCAATTTTTGGGAACGCCAATTAGACTAATCTGCATGTCTTTGGACTGTGGGAGAAAACCGGAGTACCCGGAGGAAACCCACCAAGTTCTCCATGCACACAGAGACGGGCAGGGAATCGAACCCGGACCCTGGAGGTGCAAGGCGACAGTGCTAACCACTACACCACGGCCTGTTAGGCATTTATTTAAACTTGAAACCATGAGATCAGAATGGGATAAAAGACGAACAAAAATCCTTCTACAAGTGAAATACATGCATTATCCAGCAGAGGGCAGTTCAATGCAACAGCTCTACTTGGATGTGTGTTCACCGATAAATGATAATATAGTACATACATAATATAAAATAATGAATAAATAAAATACACTAATTGTCTTTATAAAATTTTTTAAAATTTAGATTAAGCTATAGAGCTAATGCTCTATCGACAATTATACTTTTCCTCACTCAAGTTCAAAGGCTTTGTCATTTCAACCATATACAGTTAGTACACAGTGAAGCGAAACAACGTTCCTCCAGGACCAAGGTGCTACATGCAACATCTATTAACAGAAACACTAAACTAACTAACCTAAGAGGCCTAGTTAGCTGGCTAGCAGAGACAAGACAGATGGACTAACATAAATTACAACATAAATTTACAAAAACTAACTAGCTAAGTAAGACTACAGGTTTTTTTCAGACAACATAAAGTGCACGTGCAAATGTGCAAACAAGAGCAACAACAAATTGACAGTGCAACGAACACGACATAACATAACATAATAATATGGTGTTGAGGTACTGAGAATTGAGGAATTAATGCAAAAAGTAGTCCAGTAATGATTATGCAAAAGAGATAAACTGAAGCATTTACAGACTGGTGTGTATGATAGTTTGGTAGTGTAGGTCAGTGTGCCTGCGCTTGTCTTGATATGTCAGTCCAGTCCTAATATTATGAGGTAGTTGAGTTAAGCTGAGTGATTATGTGTGTGTGTTTATCAGTGCAGTCCCTTTTTGTTGAGGAGATGGATGGCTTGTCATCCATACCGCTTAATCCTGTATACAGGGTCACTTGGGTCCTGGAGCCTATTGCAGGAGACTTCGGGAATGAGGCAGGGAGCCAATCCATCGCTGGGTGCACACACACATACACGATGGGCAATTTGGGGACTCCAATTAACCTAATGTCTTTGGACTGAGGGAGCAAACCCACCAAGCACGGGGAGAACATGCAAACTTCATGCCCTTCTTGACACACCCATCACTCTGGAATAGAGTAAATTTTAACTCATCAGACCACATGGCCTTTTCCACTGCTTCAAAATTCAATCTTCATACCCCCTAGCAACCTGAAGCTACTTAAACATTTACTCCGAGAATAATAAAAAAAAAAAATGAATACAAAAGTTATACTGTAAACCATTTTTGTCTTTGTGAACTTTTTTTTTTTTTTTTTACTGGAAAACAAACGTGAATGTTTTTTGCTCTGCAAAATTGTTCTATTAACATGTTTGTAGTTTACATGGTAACTACATGTCCTTTATTTCTCAACATTAGCCATTAGGGCTCTTTTTTTCTTCTCTCTGGAGAGCAGTCTCTCTGAAGGTCCTCTGATGACCTTGAGGAGCTCTTAGGAGTTATTATTAATGCAGAATTATTCCTCTGAGTACTTTAAGTGGAAAGCTGAGGTGAGTTTCTTTCAGAGAAGAAATTAAATAAATCAAACAAAGAACCTGACCCCATAACAAATTGTCTGAAGGATTTTCTTAGATGAACTTTATGCTGGAGAACAAATTGGATCATAAATAAGATGAAAATTTAATAAAAACATGGATCTTGGTAAATATCCAGTCTGAAGAATTTTGCTTGAGTCTTTAGCTGAATCATCAAAATATTTTGTTAACCACTGGTCTTTTAGTACGAAAACCTGTTGGACAGTGAAAGAGAGTCAAAAATGGCAGTATGGGAAACAACCTTTTGACCACATATTAGAGCTGAGTCAGCACATTAATCCCTGTTCACAATCAATATACTATAGACATCCTTGTAGATTTGTCCTTGTACAGTATATGTTGTCTTTGGCAATTTTAAAGATTATTTTCTTTTCTCCTCCTCCTCCTTCTTCCTACTTCATCTTTTTATATAATATCTTTAGATAACTAAATGCCAGCATATAGTTTCCTCACCCTTCTATCCACATCAAGTCCAAATTTACTCAGCCATTACTCTTCTCAGATCATGAATTAATTCCTCCGCTTGCAGTGATTACTGACCTTACTGATTACTGACATTACTCACCTGTAAACATCCATGATTTTGATGATTCCACGTGACAAGTGTTTTTGTTCACAATTTCATTTAAAATCTGTGTTCAATGTAAATGTTCCACTGATGTTTCACTAATGTTTTAGTGCTGTCTCTGTGTGGAGGCACATGTGCATGTATGTCAGTGTTGGTGGGGGAGGTGGTTGTGGAGTGTCTCTGAAAGTTGTTCCGCGCAGCTACTGTATACAGATCTGCTTTCTTCTCTCAGCATTCATTGCTCCTTTGGCCCATTTAATGGAATACAATCGCACTTAGCCATTTATTCTGCTTCATGCTGGTCTTATTTGGCCTACTGGAAGTGTTTGTGTGTGTGTTGGTGGTTAAGTTTCAGATGAGAGGTACTGCGATCCCACATTAATCACGGCTCTACATCCAATCAGGGGCGTCTGTGAGCTCGCGCACGCGGAAGGAGCGGCTAGCGCTTTCCTCCGAGTGTGTTACTCCGCCCCTAATGGTGCGTGAGCAAGCAGTTCGAAAAGATGCGGTCGGCTGACATCACGTGGTTCGGAGGAAACACGTGATAGTCTTCGCCCTCCCGACTGAGTGGTATTGGTAGCCTTAATGTGTGAGACCCCCTAGTGATGGGGAGGAATTGGCCACAACTAAATTGGGGAGAAAGTTGGAAAAAAAAACCCAGAAGAAGTTTATAATGCTCCCTCACTGTGTTTCTCATAGCCACTGACCCACAGCATCTTCTCACAGCTGTGCACTTCACAATGAATGAGCGAATAGTGTTTGTGTGCGTTTGTTCATAGTACTCAGATTGAAACTGAAATGTTGATGTGGGTGTTCTACTGGAGTGACACATTTTTGGATAGTACTGTAATACAGCAAGTCAGCATTTGTTCTATTCAGTTATACAATAAGTGTAATAATGCAAATTCTCTCTTTTTACAATTTTACGAATATTTATGTCCAAAAATAAGGCCAACTATACATTTCAAGATAATGTTTTATATTTTATTTGTGTTTAGTGTATTCTCTCATTCAGAGGTGGTTTGGGATGCATGTGTCCACATCGTGGCAAGCAACAAAAGGCCACCTGATCGACTGCTCATTGCCCTAGCCGGAAAACTATGTAATCATTGTGAGACTGTTTAGAAATTGTGCTGAACTGACATTGCCTGTCTGTTATCTGCTGGTAAACCACCATAGCCCTTTCCAAAAAAAAACTGCTTAGGATAAACGAATTAACAATGAACAAGCATCACACAACATTCATGTTAATGTTTTTAGTTTAATATATTGGTTGAGAGCACATTATATTTCCAGTCTCCAGTGAATATAGTTTTTCTTTTTTTAAGATGAACATCATCTTAACACTCCTAATAGCCTCCATTTTATCCACAATAATCAATAATAATTTTAGGAACACTGTTTATTTGTACATCTAGTAATAATTATATACATCCAATCAGTAGTATATTTATATAGTTCCCTTGGAATTATGAAGTTCTATCTGCATTCTGAGCAGTTTTGAGATATTGGGCTTCAAAGTGTTTGCTCTCCATAGAGCATAACTGTGTTGTGCAGTTATATTTTTCAAATTTCTTTATACTTTTGTAATTATTGTACTTTTACTTCATGTTACATGCTGTTTTTAATTTATAAAACATTTATTGTCGTTATTGTCTCCATGACTGCTATTATTTATTCTATTATTTGACAAGTCAGCTATTTTATTTTTGAACTCTGATTAAAGTCAAAATGTACAGTTTTAATTAAATGAAAGTTTTTAATCTAACCTAGCCAGATTTCCATGAACTATAAATCTAAAATATGATACAGTAAGTTCCATTCGTTTTGTTATCTTAGGTAATAACTTCACAGATCACAGAATAACATACACACTGTTTCATGGTGGCAGTCTGCAGACCTCTTGAGCTTTTTCTCTCATCAAGAGCCTGTAGGCAAACTAGAAGCAAGGAGAATGTAATTAGGGAGTTTTAAAATGCAGACGAGAGCAAGCTGCTGTTGCTGCGCGACTATTAGAGGAATTTAGCAGGGATTTGATGCTTCATTTCCACCAGGGCTTGTTGAAGCTTGAGCCTAATACACACATACACAAACACTCATAGCTCATAATGACGGAGTGTGTGCTTGTCCTCAGACACGGCTGATGGGTTCATACCGATTGTCTGGAGGGATTTAAAACAGCCGTACCACCGGTGTGGAAGCCATGCAAATTTTTAGATAATCGACTGAAGCTTTTAGCCTGCTGGCTAAATGTTTGATTTTAGCCTGCTTTAATGTATGATTCATTAACAACAATGAGTTACTAAAGTAAATGAATCAGCAACAGCTATGTGGAATCATATTTTACTTACTGATTCACTATTTTTCAAGCAGCATTAAATAATCATATAACTTTGATATACATTATACTTTTATTAGACATACTTAAAAAAAAATCAAGAAGTTTTTTGACTCCATGAACCCTTTCATGATTGAGATTTACTCAGTTAAGCAAATCCTGTCTGAGTTTATTCATTAGTTATTTAACTATCCATTCATCTTCTATACAGGTTATTCTGTTGTTGGGGCCTGGAGCCTATCCCAGGAGAATTGGGGCATGAGACAGAGTACACCAGGCAGAGTGCCAATCAATTGGAGGGCACACATGCACACACACAACAGGCAATTTGGGAACTCCAGTTAACCTAATCTGCATGTCTTTGGATTGTGGGAGGAAACTGGAGAACCCAGAGGAAACCCACCAATATGGCGAGAACATGCAGACTGGAATCGAACACTTGACCCTGGAGCTGCAAGGCCAGAGTGCTGACCATTATGCTGCCATCATTTAACTAAACAAACTTAAAGGTCTTTAGTCACTTATAGTCAAATACTGAGTGACAGGATGGTGTGATCGGAGCAGGTCCATCAAACAAGGTTAAAACTAAAAAGTGGATTATTTTTCTATAACAGCACACCCCCAAATGTTTGTCTTTTATATCACAGAAATGGTGATATAAAACAATTCTAGGTTTTTATATATTTATTTAAAAAAATACATATATTTTATCTTTTTGTCCAGTTACTGTTACATTTAATATTGTAGAACAGCTGTGAAACAAGTTTGTGTTTTTACTTACATTGTAACAGATATTCCCTCACCATCCTCACTTTTGTTCTCTCTCTTGTAGTTACTAAAATAAAAAAATAAAAAATAAAAACACACACACAGCTTGTGCAAAGGGTACAGTAAATATTCCTCTGTCCAGAGGATGTTGGAAAATGTAATTATCTCTGACTTTTACAAAATGTTGACATACAACTTAGCCAAATACATTTAAACAAATTTTTTTCACAATTTCTGACATTTAGAATTTAGTCATCCTGGTAAGCATTCCCAGCCTTAGATCATTTAGGATCACTAATTTATTTTAATGGCGGCACGGTGCTATAGTGGTTAGCACTGTCGCCTTGCACCTCCAGGGTCTGGGTTCGATTCCCCGGCCAGGCTCGATTCCCGTCTCTGTGTGCATGGAGTTTGCATGTTCTCCCCGTGCTTGGTTGGTTTCCTCCGGGTAACAGTCCAAAGATATGCAGGTTAGGCTAATTGGCGTTCCTAAATTGCCCGTAGTGTGTGATTGGGTGTGTGTATGTGTGTGTGCCCTGCGATGGATTGGCACCCTGTCCAGGGTGTACTCCGCCTAGTGCCCGAAGTCTCCTGGGATAGGCTCCAGGTCCCCCGCGACCCTGAACACAGGATTAAGCGGTATAGAAAATGAATGAATTTATTTTAATAATGCGAAATGTCAATAAAAATCAAATATTTCAGTTTTTAATTTCTTGGTATTTCAATGGTAACATTGAATTTAAATTGTTTAACTTGGTCAAACTTTCTGGGTAGATTTTTACATGCTTTTTACAATTAATTGGTGGAATTTAAGGACATTCCTTCTGACAGAACTGGTATCAGGTTTGTAGGATTCCTTGCTAACACACACTTTTTCAGTTCTTCCTTCACATTTTCTATTGGACTGAGGTCAGGGGCACTACAATACCACAACTTTATTAATTTTGGATTTAAGAAGTATGCTTGGGGCCAGTGACCATTTGGAAGAACCATTTACAAGCTTTAACTTCTTGACTTATATCTTAAAACTTTGCTTTGATATATCCACATAATTGTCCTTACTCATGATGCCATGATGATTTTGTGAAGTGCACCAGTCCCACCTGGAGCAAAGCACCCCAATAACACGATGCTTCCAACCCTGTGCTTTACAGTTAGGGTGATGTTCTTTGGTTCATTAGACCAGAGGATATTCCTCTAAAAAGAGAGATTTTTGTCCCCATGTGCAGCTGCAATCCATAGAAGTTTTCTTGCTGACCAGCCTTTAAGATTACATCTATATTAGTCTTGTTTTACCATGGATATAGATACGTTTGTACTTTTGTTTCCTTCAATGTCTAAATATGGTCCTTTTCTGTTATTCTAGTCTATGTAACCATTTTATTTTATTTATTTTGACCTCTTTCAGTTCAGTTATGTGGAGTTTCTGTTGCACAAGTCCCTGTGAGTTTCCTGTGTTAGAAAAAACATAATAGAACGAGCACATTAATATAAACCTGACAAATCAACAGCTGAAATTGAGCATGACTGTGGTGCATTTTTATGCAAGGATTTATGGAAAATATATGGCATTTCATACAAGGTCTAGTCATTACACAACAATGTTTCATAAACCAATATTATCTTACCTGCATTATTACTTTTTATCGACCCTGTATCTTTTTCGTGACATAGTTATCTCTCAAACCGAAAACAAAAAGTAGTTTTTTTTAACTGTGCAAAATGCTAAGGGTATATCAGAAATACTGAATACCAGCTGAATTTCTGTGGAAAAGGTCAACAAACACACACAACGTTTAGTTGATATAATTATTGAACACTTAAACCCTCTGTTTGGATAAGGATATGTGTCTGCAGGGAGGGGAGCGCCATCATTAGCATTTCATTCTCAGACTCTTTGAAGTTCAGTAAATTCTTGCTAGTCTCAGAACAAGCCGATGGTCTCTCAGGTGTGTAAGAACAGGTGTGTCTGAGCCTCTCACTCTCTCTCTTTCTCTCTCTGTATGTCTGTCTGTATCTCCTTGGCTCCTTAAGGAGTCCAGGTGTGGTTGCCAAAATTATTGTCAGACCGGGAGCTGAACTGAAGTGTTGATGACAGTTTGTCCAAAATCAAACCTTGGCATAAATGTGAAGAAGTTCAGGGCAGTAAATCACACATGTCTAGTGCATACTTTTAAATGTCAGAGGATAAAAATGACCAGTGGCATTAATTAAGCTTGCTGAAATGATAGGAAATGCTCTCAATGTGTGTTTACTATCTTTAAGTCTTTAAAAAGGATGGTGCTGATGATGCACAGACCTAGGGGGAAGATTTATGACCTTGATTTTGTTTTTGTGACAAAGACAGTATTTTAGAGACAAAACAGACAAATGTGGCAGATGTACTCTGCAGGTAATCTCAGTATTTTTGCTTAGCTGCTTGCTAGTCCTGGGTGACAGGTAATCATTTAGAAAATGCAAGTTCAAAATCTGATGGTGCCATAGCCATCTGTGGTTGGGAGTCCAAGAGAGCAAGAGTAAAACTGCTTCTCAAACAGTGTGGCTCTAACTATCTATTTGGTTAACTGTATGTATCTGTCTTCTAGTTATCATAAATGTGTTTTTACTGTAGATTTGTAGCTAAGAGCTGCTTCTTCTCAAAGTTTCTTCTCTTCATCTTTCTCTGCTGCTATTGCCTCTGAGATTAGGAATCTAAATCTAGTCCTTAAAATGATAAACCGACTTGCGTAATGTTTCTTTGCTTTTTGCAGAAACATGCCCTGAAATCATCTGGAAGGAGCATGAAACATCCTGCCAAATGACCTCCAGGGGCTGTTAGTACCTGCATGCACCTTAATCCACAGAAATTTTTGTTATTTTTTCTGCTTAGGTGGCAGAGAGGAATCGCTTGGAGTGTGAACACACCTGCACAGAGAGAGGGAGAGAGAGACAGACAGAGAGAGACAGACAGACAAACAGACAGGAAGACAGGGAGAAAGAGTGGCCTCCAACGACGTTGCAATTTGAGAAAGATATTAGCTACTTCAAGACATGTAACACACACACACACGCACACACACACACACACACACACACACACTGCTCTCCATCTCTCTGGCTCAAGGCCATGCTGGAAAACAAGCCGAGACAATAAGAAAGCTGGAGAGTTTTTTCAACACGGTGACATGAAAGACTCTAAAGTTCTGTGCTCTTTGAAGATGCGTGAATCGATAAAGCTGTGGGTTTGTAGAAAGTTCAGATAATTGGTAGACATTTAAAGCAGAGAATCGCAGGTTTGTGTGTGTGTATGTGTGTGTGTGTATGTGTGTGTGTGTGTGTATACCATTGAGTGATGTGGATAAAAATGTGTAACTCAGCGATTAATTTACACATCATATTTCTGTCTGTCTGCTACCTGTCTGTTCTTCCATATGTCTGTCTAATCTAAATATCCAAACTAAATTATGATTATAATTTCATCTGTACTGTGTTTGATAAATGTTAATAGACCAGAATCTTAGCACCTTTATATCCTTCATTAAAGTGATTGTATGATCAGCATCTTTTTTCTTTTTTGCTCTAAGGCATCTTTTAATAAAACAGGTGTATGCCTTAGTTCCTTCAAAGACTGTTTTGAAGTCTGTACATTATCAGGAACCGACAATGCAAAACTGCAAAACGTACAAATGTACTAACCACACCTTGCCCCCTTGTCTTCCTGCAGATCAAACATTTTCCTACAAGAAACATCAAGCTCAGTCCCAACTTCAGCATGAAAAGTGTAAGAAATGGAAGCTTTTAATAACCTGCCAAAATGTCAGTGGTATTATAAAATATATTTTAAGCCTTTCAATATAAAGTTCATTGGCACCCTGTCCACGGTGTCCCCCGCCTAGTGCCGAAGTCTCCTGGGATAGGCTCCAGGTCCCCCGCGACCCTGAACACAGGATTAAGCGGTATAGAAAATGAATGAATGAATGAATATAAAGTTCCTGCTGATTTTCTTAATTACTAGTAGCTAGGTACAGAACAAATTCAATAAATAAATAAAAATTCCTGTCTCATTACATTTTAGGCATATTGCCTATTTTGATCATATGTCAGAAATGTCCTGTAAAACAGTATAATATACAATATATTGTTCATAAAAACAAACAAACAAACAACAACATCAGCAAAAAGATGTACTCTTTTTTTATTTGTAGTAAACTTTTCTGATTAGATTTGTCAAACATGTCAAACCCATAGCAGGGTGGCAGAAAATATTGATACAAAAAAAATATATACAAATACAAATGTGCCATTATCTCTCAATACCGTTGGTAGTCACTACATTGCTTTGCATGATTTGCATGAAATTAAACTACAGTATTTTGCATCGCTCAGCCACCAATTTCTTCCTGAGTAAAAGAAACCAATAGTCTGCTCAGTGGTCATTTTTTTCTAGAATGTTTATACTTCCCAGGATATTTGGCAACATTATTTAACTATATAAGTTTAATGTTGGCGGCGCGGTGGTGTAGTGGTTAGCACTGTCGCCTTGCACCTCCAGGGTCTGGGTTCGATTCCCCGGCCAGGCTCGATTCCCGTCTCTGTGTGCATGGAGTTTGCATGTTCTCCCCGTGCTTGGTGGGTTTCCTCCGGGTACTCCGGTTTCCTCCCACAGTCCAAAGATATGCAGGTTAGGCTAATTGGCGTTCCCAAATTGCCCGTAGTGTGTGATTGGGTGTGTGAGTGTGTGTGTGTGCCCTGCGATGGATTGGCACCCTGTACAGGGTGTACCCCGCCTAGTGCCCGAAGTCTCCTGGGATAGGCTCCAGGTCCCCCGCGACCCTGAACATATGATTAAGCGGTATAGAAAATGAATGAATGAATGAATGAGTTTAATGTTGCTTAATTTGTGATTAATGGAAAAACAAGAACTGCTGAACAGTGGATTTGTCTTTGTAGAATAGTATTACTTATAATGTTATAATAATGTTTTGTTGTTCTTTATTTAATATTTGATTGAAAGATTCATTATGTTTCTTAATTCACAATATAGAAAAACACTCATGAACCTTCGGACCCTGAAGAACTGTTTTGCATATGTGTTTTCCCATATGTGCACTCACAGTGCATACAGTAAGTATTCAGTTTGCAACAGTGAAGCATGGTGGTAGTGGCTTTCTTTCCTGGGATGGTCTTCATGAGAACCATTAACATTTTTTGCAAATGCACTTGGCCAGACTGTTCTTACAAGAACTATCCCAGAACAGCTTTAACATATTTGTTATTTTATAGTTTTGAAAAATAAGATAACTGTGCAAATATAAAATAGAGACATTGTGCAAATATACAAAGTACAGTGTATGAATACAAAAGAAGAGAAATAAACAATACAGTAGTTACACTTTGAATCACATTGCAGTAGAATTAAAAAAATCAATCTAAACTTGAGACCAAACTTTTGACTGTTAATTTAATATTCCAAATAAATCCATTTAAAATCCAGTTTGTAACACATTATGATATAGAATCATTTAATAGAGAGAAATACTTTTGCAACATGCTGTAATGTACCTTCATCCAAATGGTAAACTTAGGATTCACCTATTATACTGAGCTGGCCCTGAAAGAACCTTCACACTTTCACAGTTCACACTTTCAAGATTCCAGATTCAAAGAACTTTATTAATCCCAGAGGGAAATTGCTCTTGCTTATACAGTTGCTCAGATTAATTTACCGGGAAGCGGGAAAAGTAAAGTTTGGGCGGGGGGGGGGGGGGGGGGGGGAGTATATACAATAATATGTATATATTAGACAGGAAAATACAACGAAAAATAACAATAAATAGGAGTAAAATAGAATAGAATAGTAATTAGCTCTGGCACATAATTTAGTTACCTATTGCACTAAAACTTTAGTGTAAGTGAAAAGAAGTACTGCACAAGTGTATTTTAATCAGATATTGCACTTAGAACATTGAGTTGTGTGAACAGAAGTGTCAAAGTGTAAAATGTTATTTGTTATTAACCAGGAACTACTGACAGTCCCTGACCTGTAGTAAAAATGCTATAGAGAAGAGTTATATAATTGTATGGCCGTAGGGAGAAAAGATCTCCTTTGGCGCTCCGTAGAACACCTGGTCATAATTAGTAATTATTTTTATAATTACTCTGGCTGAAGTTGCTCCTCTGGTCAGTGAGAACTCCGTATAGCGGGTGAGAAGGATTGTTCAAGATTGTGCGTATTTTGGACAGAATCCTCCTCTTTGCCACGACATCAACAGAGTCCAGATCCAAACCAAGGACAGATCCACCCTTTTTAATGACCTTGTCCAGTCTGTTTCTTTCTGCCGCTTTTATGTTACATCCTCAGCAGACCACGGCAAAGAAGATGACACTCGCCACCACAGATTCATAAAACATTCGAAGAATTGTATTACAGATGTTGAAAGATCTGAGCCTTCTCAGAAAGTACAACCTGCTCTGTCCTTTCTTGTAGAGGGCCATTGTGTTAACTGACCAGTCCAGTTTATTATCCAAATGCACTCCTAGGTATTTGTACTCAGAGCCTATGTCCACTGTCTCTCCCTGGACAGATATAGGAGTCACAGAGGTTCCTGGACAGATATAGGAGTCACAGCTCCTTTGTTTTCTTGACGTTAAGTTGAAGGCGTTTGCGCTCACACAAGAAAACAAAGTCATCCACCACAGACTGGTACTCGGAGATGTCACTTTACATGTTTAATTCACTTAAAACAAGTCTGGTGTTATTGTTCTGTTAGCACGGTTCATCCAAACCTCAGTGTGCACCAAGTAACCAAACTGAGACAGCTTTAAATGAAATGTGAATGCACTTCAGACTAAATATATATAAACAAACACATAAAATGTAGAGACAGAGGTTGAATAGCTACATGATCTACATGCAATTTTTCTTGCCATAGATTCTCAATTAGATTTAGGTCTGGACGTTGCCATATTCTTTCCATTTTTAATAATGGATTGAACAGTGCTCCATGAGATGTTCAATGCTTAGATAAAAAACTTTTTATAACCTAACCTTGCCTTAAACTTTTCCACAACTTTATCCCTTCCCTAATGTTCTCTAACAAACCTCTGAGGGCTTCACAAAACAACAGTTTTTATACTGAGATTAAATTTCATGCAGATGGACTATATTTACTAATTACAGTAGGTTACTTCTGAAGACAACTGGTTTTAATAAATTTTAGTTAGGTGTATCAAAGTAAAGGGAGCTGAACACAAACTCATGCGAGACTTTTTATTTGTAATGATTTATTTTTACCATTTAATCTTTTCCTTCCACTTCATAATAATGTGCCACTTTGTGTTGGTCTATCACATAAAACTCCAGTAAAATACATTATGTTTATGGTTTAACGTGACAAAATGTGGAAGAGTTTACCTGATATGTATACTTTTGCAAGGTGTGGTACATTTTATACACTGTTCACAAGTTTTCTGCTAGTAAAGATATCACGATATATAATCCACATTCCTTCTGTTGTGTCTTTTGGTTTGATGTTGATAATGCCAGTATGCTAAATGAATCAGGACATTACACTAGCAAACCAAAACTAACGTATAATTTTATGCTTTGGTCTGAACCCAACAGAACTGAACTACATGGGGATGGACAGATGGACGGACGGACAGATGGATGGACAGACAGACAGACAGAAAGAAAGACTGTTAGCAGACAAACACATTCAAACAACCAAACACAAGACAAGTGGGTGGAGAATCAAGTGTTTTAAGATCCTGCCAAGTTTCAACACATGTACTGACAATGCAATGCTCACCGGCAGTTTATACTAAAGTCAAGCAATATAAATTCTGCATCTGTTTATGAAATCAAAGGGAAAACATGAAAACCAAAAGCCTTGGAGCTAGAAATAATAACAATTATAATAAAAAGTAGGATTGATCTCAGTTATGTGTAAGAAGACGAATAAAAACAGCTGCTTTTAATTGGCTGCCAACATATCTATGAGAGTGATAGTTTATAAAATTAAAAAGAGAGAGAGAGAGAGAGAGAGAGAGAGAGAGAGAGATCTATGGTTCTTCAATGAGAAGATTTCAGAACAACAAATTGTTCTCTATTGGTGTATTTATATAATAATAATAATAATAATAATAATAATAATAATAATATTAATAATAATAATAATTACTAAGCTTAGACTAAATTATTAACTGTATGATATTGCAATTGTATTACAATGAACTTTAATTATTTAGCACACTTAAGAGTGACCAAAAATAAAATGAATGTAAATCAATTAATGAATAAAACGATATATTTGCTTTAAAAAATTACGTACACATTACTTATTATTAACTTTTAATTAAACTTACTAAGAGATCACATTTATATGCCATATTATTATTATTATTGTTATTATTGTTATTATTATTATTGACATAAACCACTTTTTATTATAAATAATGTTTGGCAATTAAAGAGCCAATATTTTATCCTAAAAATTTATCATATATAGGCTATATATATATATATATATATATATATATATATATATTTTTTTTTTTTTTAAGCCCTTTGGTATCGACTTTCTATCTTTAATTTTTTTTATTCATGTTAAAATAGAATGTACAGTATTTTAAAACATAAATTATTATGAATCAGTCCATTTACAGAACTGACTGTTTAAATGTGTAGTACAATCTTCAAATAAGTCATCTTTATGTCCCCGTGGCTCTGTTCGTATAAACGTTCTTTAAGGCTTCGTTGAATAATTAGGGGTTCTTAACCACAAAGTTTTCTACTTGGAACTCTCTCACCCTAAATGAAAAGATCTCACCAGAATGACAAAGAACTCACTACTGTCTATATAAACTGCTAAAAGATTCAGATTTGTTGAAAAACATTACCACATTCCACTTCAGAACCAAAAGTAAAATAAAAATTACAATCAAGTGTGTATAAACGTTCACTCGTGTGACTTATTTTTAGTTTTACAACAGATTTTTCATCCAACAGGCCCCATAAGAATCCTTTAAAACGCATTTTGTTCGGAAATGTATTTTACCCAAACATATTTAAATTATATATTTTATTATTATAGCTAGGCGGCGCGGTGGTGTAGTGGTTAGCACTGTCGCCTTGCACCTCCAGGGTCTGGGTTCGATTCCCCGGCCAGGCTCGATTCCCGTCTCTGTGTGCATGGAGTTTGCATGTTCTCCCCGTGCTTGGTGGGTTTCCTCCGGGTACTCCGGTTTCCTCCCACAGTCCAAAGACATGCAGGTTAGGCTAATTGGCGTTCCTAAATTGCCCGTAGTGTGTGATTGTGTGTGTGTGTGTGTGAGTGTGTGTATGTGTGTGTGCCCTGCGATGGATTGGCACCCTGTCCAGGGTGTACCCTGCCTAGTGCCCGAAGTCTCCTGGGATAGGCTCCAGGTCCCCCGCGACCCTGAACACAGGATTAAGCGGTATAGAAAATGAATGAATGAATTATTATAGCTATATATATATATTTTATGTAGCAGCCTAACCTGTAGGCTTGTCACGTGAGCGACAGCAGTTATGTGTTTGACCAGCTGGTGGCACTGTGCATCTACCAAATTCACCCAGAGGGAAAACCACACACTGCGTCAGGCCCAGACTTTAACTTTATACGCTTATTATTATTATTATTATTATTATTATTATTATTTAAGTTAATTACATTTCGACTAATTTGACTGCATTACTTTCTGTACCTTTATGAGGTATAAACAGATTATATGCTTAAAGAAAACATGGATATGTTCAAGGCGTACACGTTTAATTAAGTTTTATTGAGATTGTATGTTGAAAATTGGTTACAATAATTACAATGTGTGGTACTTTTGGTAAGTGTTTAGTTGTCTGTTCACCTATCTAATGATTAACTTCAAATCAAAAAAGAGCAGTGTAACTACAGATCAGCTCAATACACAGTGTAGGCTCTGAGTTTAACTTGAATCTGTGTGTGTGTGTGTGGGGGGGGGGTGATGGTGGTGGGGGGCCTTTGTGACTAGAATGTCCCCCCCACCCCTTTTTATTACCATTAATATATTTGGAATGCAAGTGACTTTTGTGTGAATGCTTAAGTTTTGTTTGTCAGATTTTACATTTAATTCTAACTTTAACTTTAAACTTTAACTCTAACTTTAGTTAAAAAAAAAAAAAAGACTGAATCTTGATATTAGCTGAGATTCCATTTTTCAGTACCAGTATCAGAAAAGAAAATTGGTATAATGACAATACTAAACACTATGATTGACCATTTTTTATTTTAATAGCGACTGTATTAAATGTATTTAAACCTGATAGTAGACTTAAATGATGCACTTTGCTTCAGTTTCTACTTATTTTTGCCTGTTTAAGGCTAAGATATCCCATTTGACTCATACAGTATACACATTTATACAGAGTATACGTTCTCTCCAACTTTCCATCGATCATATATTGATATATTTGATTGCTACTAAATGTTTACAATATCAACATATGTGCTACCAAAACAACACATTTGTGACACAAAGGGTGCTTCTTCTTTTGTGTACTTTATATTTACGTAAAACCAACAAAGCTGTCAGGTAAATTTGGCTCATTTTTTCTTTTTTCGTGTGTGTGTGTCAGGCCAGGAGGAGCTGTTTGGAGAGTGCAGGGAGGTTTTGTAGTTTGCGAAATGATGGCTTTGGAGGAGATCAATAGCATCGGACTGCCACGACATAAATGGATAAGTAGCCATCATTGCAAGAAAGACTGTTTTTTTTATTTTATTTCAAGGATAAATTGATCTACGTTTTGCCTTCGGGCTGTTTGTGCTGCCAGGCCGCCGCAAATACAGACCTACTGCTGAGAAAATGCCCTGATTGCACTATATATATATATATATATATATATATATATATATATATATATATATATATATATATATATATATTTATTGTGTGTGTGTGTGTGTGTGTGTGTGCACACATGTGTGTGGCTGCAATTTTCAGTTTCAGAGGGTTCAGTTGAGGCCTGTTTTTTAAGCCTCCCATGAGCCTTAGGGAGGTGTGTGTGTGTGTGTGTGTGCGCGCATGCACATTTGTGTACGTTAGTGTATGTATGAGGATTGGGCGAAGATCACAAGTTCCATACAGGTGTATCGTGACAATCAGCCATGTGGATTGATGCCTTGTGGTTTTTTTTGGACCTGCGTGACTACGGCGGTCGAGTCGAGGAAGCCACGCAGCTGTGTCTATGGAAATTCTTTGTGTGTATTTGCTTTTGGCTCGACGCAGCGATAGCACTTGCTTACGAGATGTTAATCCCTCTTTAACGAGAGCGGAAATTCTGATAGTTTTAACAAAAGTCTTCTTCCTCAATTCACTTGATGGACTGTGTGTGTGTGTGTGTGTGTGTGTGTGTGTGTGTGTGTGTGTGTGTGTGTGTGTGTGTGTGTGTGTGTGTGTGCATGTGTGTGTGTGTTGTGTGGTGTGGTGTGTTTTTTGCTCTGTAAAAGAATATGAAATACACAAACACACCTTTTCCTTGTTGATACTTCACATCGAGATAAATATTTCTGGTTCTTGGATGTTCTCATGCGTGGAGTTGGTATCTTGCTGTGTCAACACACCAATTGGGGAAAGTCAAGAGACTTGAAGCTCTTGTTCTTTTTGGATAAAAAGCTTGTCCATGACACAGTCTGTCATTACACACAGCTACTGAGTGCTTATTTGTTTTTTATTGATGTCATCGTCTGAGACATTTGTCAGTTGGAAACTTTCCCTTTGCCACAGTCTGTGTTTTTAACCCTTTTGTAGAAACAGTAGAGGCATGATGATGATGAAATCTGATGTAGCTCTGTAACTTTACCCTTAGCATTGTTCTTTTCATGAACACATTGGGAGATAATGACATCACAAGTGTCGTTTACAATCCGTTATGAGATCTTTAGAAACATTTACTTTAAATAAAATTGATCAACTTCCTGTAATAACTTGGATTCTCACCCAGAGCCTTACTTCTGAATATCTCTCTATACTCACTGTTTACTATTAGATTTTTCTTCCGTTATGTTAGAGCATTTATAAACAAGTGTTCTCCCACCACACTCTCTTCTTTCTCTATTGAATAAAAAACAAAATGTCATAAAGTTCCAGTTTTACCCATAACCTATCTTTACAAAGTGCACACACCATAGTGGACACCCTTATCCAGAGAAACTTGCAATTATCTCATTACACCTGAGCGTTTAACGGTTGAGTGCTTTGTTCACCAGTGGCAGCTTTGTGGTGTTGGAGTTTTGGACCCATGACTTTCGGATTAGTAGTCCAACGTCTTGCATAAAGTACTGAGCTTCCCCTGCCCATTTTCTTGTGATTGAATCAGTCCAAAAAGTGTCCCAAAAATTTCTGTCTACACCTGTGCATTGACCAATTAGTTAATGATTGCCTGACATGCAACCCCATATCATAGATGAGGGTGGAAATTTTACTGTTTCTTCAGGCAGGCATTTATTTTTTCATTAGAACTCCACCAGACAAAGGTTACAGCATAATCTCTTTGGCCAATGCAGATTTGTGATTGATCACTGAATATCGCTTTGATTTAAGCATACACATGCCAATGATTGCTTCTCTTTAGCCCAATTTGTTTTATTCTGTTTAAATGTTATTGCTGTTTTTTTTTTTTTTACGCAAACGCCAATTTTATTCAACTGGGAATATTATAGTTCTGCTAAAAACATTATCTCCTATTCTTAACCATTTTTTAAATTTGGTTTGCTGTGCACTTTCTATGTCATGTATTTTGAAATGATCTTCCTAGGTCTATGTTTTCCATTTATAACTTTACAATTTTTCTTATACTTAATGCACTAAATTTTAAACACAGCTGACTGGGGACATCCAACATCTTTTGCTCTGTATTGCATTTTCCTCTTCAAGGAGTTTTATAATCTTTTTCATTGTTTCAATTGCAACTCTCTTTCAATTGGCCACATCCAACTGCTAGTTAAAGTCTGTAAACACACTCTTTTAACTGCAGACTAATTTGCATTGTTAGACTTGTGCCGGTATTTGTTTTAGAAATGTAAATTACAAGGTGATTCTATAATTTTTTCCTCTACTTGATCTGCCTACTCATTAAAATGTGGTTAATTTGTTTGAGGGATTTTTCATGAAGCTAGAATGTTCAGCTATTAAACAAAAAAATGTTTTAGTCATAGGTGAAATTATTTGCTACAAAGTAAAAAAAAAAAAAACCTGGGTGACCACATCTTGTTAATTCCATTTTGATTCCATAACTTTTACCTGGGTTGGTATAAATCTGTGACTTGGAGCTGTGTTAGAGCTGTATGAAAAAAAACAATCAACAGCTTTCAACCAATCAGAATTTAATAGTGTTGACAGAATTTACTGCATTACAGTTGACCATATTTAGCCACCTTACCACAAGTTTAAAGTCAACATTACAGTCCAGAATTGTTTCATTTAAATAAATATTTTTTTAAATGGCAGGTTTATATATGTCATATATCATACATGCAGAAGTTTAATAGAGACATACAGTACTTCTATTATTAATTATAATTCATCTATATAGTTCACTGTTTAAACTTTGAGACATCAGAAGTATGTATTTGGGACTGAGCTATACACCCAGCAGCAACTTTAAAATCATTGTTACTTTACAAGTCTCCTTTAACCTGCAAACACAAGGATACAACAATACTCTTCCTTTTACTATCAGAAATAGACACTATGGTTTATACTGTAGTCTATGCAATCAAAAATACAAAAAAATTTTTTTTTAGATTTAATTTTTAAAGTCATTTTGGTGTTATGCAACAATGAATAAAACAAATCTAAATTATATATTTAATAAGAATCTTAATATTTGAATTATATAGAACAAGCTGTATCCTTAATATAAGAATAAAATAAGACTTTGCATATTTTTACTTTTTACTAAAAATGGTACTAATAATGCTGATAATAATAATAATAAGAAGAAGAAGAAGAAGATCTGAATGAATGGCCCATTATAAAGTTTTATCTGTGTTTTTAAAAAAAATTTTTTTATCACTAATGAAACTAGATGTTAAATGGAAAAAAGGTACAGGTAAGTTGTATGTTTGATATTGAAGTTTACAAAAATCTCCTTTTAGTTCTATCAGCAATCTAAAGCCTTAATGTTGGTTGGGTATTTTAGTTTTGCATACATTATTATTTAAACAAACGGTTAATTAATTATGGTAGCAAGATTTTTTTTGTGACTTTGTTTAGTAAAATTAACAAAGTAATGAATGTTTATAGTCTTATACCAGTATCTATTTCAGGGTTTATATAATGAAGATGTGATATAGTAATATGGAAAGGTAGCGGAAATAAAGTCAAGCTGAAGAGTTTTTAAGGTTGGATTAAGGAATAAATACAGATGACGGCATGCTCACGATGAACAGTGGAACAGTGAGCTGCCAGCTCTTGGCCCAGCTCCTTTGGCTATTCCCTTTATTTTCATTCATCTTCTTCAACAAGCTGTCACAATCTCTGCCAAAATTTCCTGAGCTGCTGGCTCATAATCTGATCCTTTCTGTGATTCGGGATGAAGCCGAGGAGCTGACCTCCAGGGAGCCCTGGACATTTATCATGATCTCAGACCAGGTGACGCAAAACATTCTAGAAGTAGAGTCAATGGTTAGAGTTAGAATTAGTAAAGTGACCATGTCCCACTGTGCACTTGTGACAAGAAGATGAGCAATTGTCAATCATAATTCTTGACTGCTTGCAGTAATTCATCAATGCTAAACCAAAAAGTACAATCACAGTAGCTCTGTCTACATTTCGTATTTCCAGTTATAGAATTGTTTATATTGTCATGTTGTAAAAGTGTCCTAGTGGAATTAGCTTAAATGGCAAAAATAAAAAAATAAAAATAGATAGATACTGTGAAATAGTGTACTGATGATTTGAATGAAAATAAAAGCAGCAATAACTTTATTAACAGCTGGTATAATCTGTCAGAGCTTATTGTGTGGGTAAATTATATAAGAATAGGGTAGGTAATATATAGCCCCTTTTGTCAATTTTCATATCCATTTAAGTGGGTGTTACAGAAATTTTTTATTTCCTATAGTGATCGGATTGACATTTTAAATGAGCCAAACAGCAAAAATTCATTTTGACCATTACTTTGAAAGAAAATCTGAAAAGTCTCTTTTTTTAATCAGAATTTAAGTAGTACACTTCAGCATTCTGTACACTCATTTCAGTATTCTGTATATTTCAGTATTTCATTTATTTCAATATTCTGTAGCTTTCAGTATTCTGTACACTTTATTATTTCAGTCCATTCAGTATTTCATTCAAAAACATATTCTGTACACTTCTCTATACTTTACACTTCAGTATAATGAACCATGCAGTATTATTATTATTAATAGTAGTAGTAGTAGTAGTAGTAGAAGTAGTAGCAGCAGTAGTAGTAGAAGTAGTAGTAGTAAAACAAGAAATTGCTACTAGCTACAATATCTAAGAAATAACTTATTATTTAATGTTAAATTTTTCAGGTTGCTCCTCTGAGGGTGTTTTTCACTCTTAAAGAGTTCCTGGAATATTGTTAGGAGGCATTAAATCTATTGTTCCATAAATCTATATAATGCTTTTCTATGACTGTATTAGAGAATGATCTATGTAGAATCTAGGGATGTGAGGAAATCTAACAAACATATAGTTTTAAAAAGAAAATAGGATACATTTTATTCTGATGATGTGAGAGACAATTATGTGTTGATAGCATACAGTAGTACTTGTGCTGATCAGAAACTCTGTCACTCTGCATTACTTCTTAATTACCAATGACGGTTATCAGGCAGAAACAGTCCAGTGTTTAAGTGAAGATGACAAAGTTTTGTGAATACATTGTCTAAAAAATGTGTGTGCTGTGACCTTAACGCCCTGATCTCAAAAGATACCACACACGATAGTGTGTAACCCTTTCCAAACACTCATAATTATTTAGTTTTAATTTCTAAGAATGACACTATACCTTTTATATATGTGTACCAATCAACCATAACATCAAAACCATTATCATTAAAACCCCTTTTGTGAATTCTCCTTGTGCCCCTGGAGCGGTGCTGGCTCCTCGGGTCATGGCTCTGCAGGGGCTCTGGTGGTGTTATGTGGTATCTGGCACCAGGATGTTGGCAGCGGTTTCTTTGGGTGCTGTGGGTGGTGTGGTGAACACCTGTGGATTGGTCTTCTTGGTCTTTCACATCCCATGGGTTCTCAATCAGACTGGGACCTGGGGAGTTAGTAGTCCTGGAACCTTTGCCTGATGAGGCCTGTGCAAAGTGGGCTGTGGTGCGCTGGATGTTCTGGTGCCTTTATGTCATTACAATCTGTGTTGAATTGGCTTGTTTGTGGGATTAAACCAGATAAGCAGAATGCACCTTGGGTGCCCATGACCAAGGCATTACTGTAGTTTACTGGTGTATATTTGGCGATAAAAGTTGTTCAGTTTACTTATCTATGGTCATAATCTTATGATTGTTGTACAGTTATATGCAATGTCGTTATCGTTTTCATGTTCATTACAGCAGCTATAAACAGTCCATATACTTTACTCAATAATTTTAACTCATTTTAAAAGTGCTGACCAGAAACAGCACTTACATAAATAATAAATAAACATCACCTTACTTAAAAACAAACATCGCTACACAATTTTTCTCTAGTCTTTTATGTATCTGCCATAAAACGTCTTGTCAATGAGCTGGTACTATAGAAATAACGCATTAATGTAATGTAATGCAACGTAATGATCAGAAGCATGTTAATACTGTATAACCTTTTCATGTGTAGCTCCATTACTGTCAGTGCTGCCATTATGGAAACCTAATCAACATGTTCTGAGCGTTTAAGATTAAGAATTGAGAATAGCTCTCTGGTACACAACCAAAAAAGATGAAATTGCTTACTGGTTTTAAATACAATGTGCACTGTAATGAATATTTGTCTTCTTTAATGTGTAGCTAGTTTTAAATTGTGATTAATCTTCACTGTAATCTGTTAAAGGTCCCTTTTTACATTTTTAATGACATGTTATTTTAAGATGTATTCAAACATATGATCAGGTACAATGTAAACATGAGCCTTCATGTTAAATACTAAATTATTTACAGATAATACTGCTAAATAGTCCTAACTGATAAACTAGTAAACAAAAAAACAGGTTATTAATTTATTGTAATATAAATAATAATAATGATAATAATAATAATAATAATAATAATTACTTTTATTTATTTACTTTTTTTTATTTCAGTGAACCATACACTAATTGTGTAGAATAGTTTCATTGTAACATTAGAAAAGTCATCACAACCTTGTTACTCTTATTGTAAAACACCAAACTCACATGAGCACACTATGCTTCTTTTATTGGCTACTCTGAAATCTGAACCCACATGCACGCCGAAAAACACAATCAAAGGATGGATTAATAATCTTTTATTTTCAAAGGGCATGTCCGATCCTATAAACGTCATTTTAACCGTGCACGAGAAGTTCTCAGACATCCTAAAGGTCTCAGGGGCCTGGCGTTGAGGTGAGCATGGCTCTGGTGTGTGTGTGTGTTTTTTTTCTTTTTCTTTCTTCCCTTTTTTTTTTCTTTTTCTTTTTGTTGTGCATTCGTGTGTGTGGTTGGCTAGCATGGTTTGAATTTCGAAGCGGTTGTTTGCTTTTGGTGGGATGAAAGAGAGACGGCGAAACCTGCGTTTGCTCACCTGGAGCTGCCGTCCGTTCAGGTGCGTTCGTAAACAAAACGGCGGCTCAATGCTGGAAAGCTGTGCCCTCGGGCCCTATGAAAAAAAAATCAGCTGTTTAAGCTTTGATCTTTACTCTCTCTCGCTGTATATAGTCAGGGATTATGTCTGAAGCAACAGGTTGACTGCAATAGGTGTGAATTTGGACCTTATTTTCCAGCACATGAGCCATAAATTGAAAATGACTAATGTGGTGTGTTATAGATATCATACAGTTGAAGCATCCTATAAATCCTCAGGCTCAAAAGCTTCAAGGATAAAAACATTCTGTATTTGAAGAATAACAGACCTGATTATAACAACAGGCCCCCCTTCCTAATTTCTACCATGCACGCGAAAGAGATCAAACTGGAAATTGTAATTGTTGTGTATTATCAGGCGTATTACAGGTGAAGCACACTATAAATCTAGTGATTATAAAGTGTCTGGGAGATGAAAGGGGGCCCGTTGAATTCTCTTGTCCATAGAACAAGTGCAATCGACTTGATTCTTTTATTTTTCAACATGTAATGCAGGTCAAGGACACATAAATTGTATGCTTGGAAACTTTAAACATATAAATGTTCTGAGCTATGAAGCTCACTGGCCTACTGTATTATTAGTGGTATTGTTACCATGTGATTTTTTTTTTTTTACATAATCACAGGTTTGTCGTAGAGGTGGTTATTTTATATTTACCTTTAATCTAAATTCTATTGACCCTCTTAAAATGATAATAAATGATCACAAAAAAGGAGATCATTTTAACACCAGGTGTTGGATTTTTCCTTTTAATTTCTGTTGCTCACGCGACAGAGATGAAACTGAACACCTTAATTGTGTGTTATCAGGTGTGTTACAGGTGATGTGCACTGTGAATCCAGTGTCCATGAAATGTAGAAAAATTTATTAGTTTGTTTGAAAAACATGGAAACTTTGTCTAATTTTAACCAAAGGTGAAATACAGTCAAATGACACATTAAATAAAAATAAATAAATAAAAAAAAACTCATCACTCATAATAACAGCTATTTCTTTGAGTTTCAGTAGATCTACGTATGGATCTCCTTTCTAAGTTACAAGAAATATATATTCTCTACTTCTACATTTACAAATATTTATTATTACCAGATGTAAACTGATTGTGTATTTCAGTAATAATCTCACAAAAAGGGGATTATGGAATATGGAGTACAATGGCTGCATTGTGTGTGTATGTATATGTGTGTGGTGGATGACGTACTGTATGGTATGTCATTAAACAAATGGTATAAAATATGAAAAGTTCTGTATCTATATTTTCCAATGCAGAGATGATAACAGAGGAAATAAAAACGTTTGTAAAGTTGATGATGCTATGGTTATATAAAGCATCAAGGTATAAAGTATAAAGATTAATTCCAGATAGAAACCCTTAGAAAGTGAAAAATATTAAATATTTTTTATAAGAGAGCTGTCAGTATTTAAATCTTTTTTAATCTTTATGCAATTATGTTACTGAGAAATTAGCATGTTAACACATATTGGTCTCTTTCTTTTTTAATAGATAATGCAAATGAATGCATACACCAGTATTTATTCAACAAGTGTGTTGTCATAACTAAGTATATGGGTTACAAGTTGCTCTGTACATTGCCAATGTAATGTAGGGCGCATCAAATTCTAGAAGCGGATTTCAATGATGTGCCAAGGGAAACAGTTTTGTGAACAGTTTGGAATCACAGAACTGGCACAATCTAATAGGCCCAGATTCTAGAACTGTTCTGAGACCCATTTTTGCTTTGCATCTATAACTTCCTGTTGTAGAATTCATCCAATCAAATGCTTCATAAGACATATTAAGGAAGTTTGGAAAAATTTGAATTAATTTGCATGAAATCATTTTAACGCATTATTGATTTTGAATTAGTCTCAAGCGTTAACACGTTAATGCCGACACATCTAATAATAATATAAACAGGTTCCTTTGTGGCAGCCGCTGCATAACAACAGAACAAGAGACTAATTTGCATATTATTTGCACACTTTGCTGTGATTGGCCCATGCCTGCTGTCAGTGTCAACTTAAGAAGCTTATATAAACTGTAAATGTATTAAGAATGTGATGGATACTTTAGGTGAATGTGCAAGATATGGATTATTGTGTTATGTAGGCCCAAATGTGGTTATATGTATATACGAAATGTAGTTGCTCCTCAAATAACAAAATGTGTCGTCTAAAGAAGCTTTATCTTTCATTCAGTGACTTAGTGTGTCACTGAATGACACACTAAGTCAATGACCTTTTCTTTAAAAATTTTGAAGTTTAAGGATGCTTTGCTGGTTTAGGGATCCTCAGCAGTGTGCACTAGCATGTATATTTTTATTATTAAAACTTTTCCCTGTTTAAACATCTGAACCTTGAGAAGCCTCGCTGCTGCCAAAGTCGAGTAATTGCTGCTTACTCAAAGATTACTCTGATAAATTACTCAGCTAATTGAAATAATGGTATTTGCCAAAGCTGGTAATTACTTCCAAATAATTAACCACGTGTGATTGAAGTGCCTTGAGAGCGGCTAATCAAATAATTTGACCTCGCAGATTTGATTTGAGACATTTCGTAGTGAGTGTGTAAGCGTCATCCTGTGAGAAGGAACATTGTGCCCTGGGGTGCTCATTTACTCATCTTGTTTATTTATTTAGCCCCAGGGTATGTTGCGGCAGTGGCTTTCACACTAACACTGTTGTGTTTCCTTTGATAATAATGTTTCTGTTTAGCATATCAAACAACACAGCAACAATTCCTGCTATACTGTACTTTATGTTTAAAGACTCTGTCGTCCCCCATTGGGCTTTTTTTTTTTAAAAGGTGTGAAGCAGTAAGCAGGAGTACTAATTGGGTGTGAAGAGAAACACAAGGCCTACGTCCATGAACGACCCTTCAGAGGCTCAGGGTTAAGCCTGCGATAAAGACTGAATTTCCTGTTTCCAGCTTGTTTTAATGCCTGGAAGTAAAAAGAGAGCACCCTGTGTGGTAGGGGTTTATAGACATTTTAAGCTGATCTAAACCTGTACCCTTAACTCTTCCATCATTGAATGGCAATACAATTTGTTGACATTTTTTTGTGCTGCTGTTAGGGGGCTAAGCTTATTAGTGGGGTCTTTGAGAAAGATGACATCATCACATGGAATTGTGTGAGTGTATTGAGTTTACTAAACCCCCTAAATCTGCCCCCTTGCCCACAATTTACACATACCCTCCTTCGTACATTTTAATCTCTGAGTAAACAGGATAGGGAGCCATTAGTTTTAAGACGTAAAGCAGTGTTTAAAACATCACAATAAATGAGTAAATAAAAAAAAATGCCTGACTCTTAATTGTATTTCAGATTTGTGATTTAAATGTTTAAAAGAGTGCAACAACCACAACAACAACAACAACAATAATAATAATAATAATAATAATAATAATAATTATTATTATTATTATTATTATTATTATAAGTTGTTGTTATTATTAATAATAAGATAATATAAGATGGCCTTGAAATATTAATATTAAAAAATAACAAATCTAAAATATATAGTAAATATTTAAATTGTTGTTTAAATTGAGTCAATAAATTAGTTACTATGATACATGGAAAATGCTTTTACACTACAACCATTATCTGAAAGATGTAAAAGTGAATGAATGTTTAATAATGCCCAAGAAAGGAAAATTTTATATATATATATATATATATGTCTCACGCACACATACACTTCGAGAAGCACATACACACACCATGAGAATAAACAATGGAGAAATTCAACAAATTAAATATTTGCTGTATATTTGCAGAGGACCATGTTATGTGTGCGTCTTTGTGTGTGTGTGTGTGTGTGTGTCTGAGAGCGTGTGTGTGTGTGTGTGTGTGTGTGTGTTGGTGGGTGGATGGGGGTCTTGCCACAGCCTATAGCTCAGCAATTACAGTGTGGGTCTCCTGAGAGGATTATATGAAGTGCTTAAGGGAGAACAATTGTTTCATCTCGATGAGCAGAAAGCAGCTGCATTGGTGTGTGAGTGTGTGTGTGTGTGTGTGTGTGTGTGTGCTTGTGTGTGCGTTTGTTTCTGCTTATGTGTGAGAAAAAGAGAGAGAGAGAAAGAAAGTTGTAATGTGTGAGTGTCTGAGTCATACTAACTATATATTTTTATGTCTCTTATGTGTTGACAGTTTGTGATTTATCACCTTGGAATAGAAATATTTTTAGATTTGTATTTAGATGTATAGACGTATAATGTTCCATTTTCCTGTCATTACTTCTGTGTACTTCTAGTACTATTGTTACAGAATAGTGACAGAATTTATTTTCTTTAATACTTCTGTTGTAATCAATGACAGCATTAATGTTTAGTAATTATTGATTGTAATGGGCTAATTCACAGATTTTTTTTTTTAGCACTTTAGTATTTTAATGCCTAACTTCAAACTCAGTGCCTCTTTATTTGACATCATGGCAAAATCAAAAGAATTCAGACAGCACCTTAGAAAATTAGACCTCCACAAGTAATTTCCAAATGGCTGAAGGTACCACGTTCATCTTTACAAACAATACTAGACAAGTATAAACACCATGGACCACTCAGCCATCATACCACTCAGGAAAGAGCTACTGTATATTATCCCAATTGTCTTTCCAAAGTTGTGTAAAATTGCATAAAGACTCAGTTGTTAGGTACAGTAGTCTCGTTGCTCCACTGTGAAAGCTAAATAAAGGAATGGCTACAGTTTGTATATGCCATGACTGATCACCTTCACTTAACAATAGTATTCTGAAACTGTGATTTTATATCACTTCATAATAATACTGGGAATAACTCATCCTTTGCCTTCTCTAATTAACAGTAAAACACATGAGCATTTGTTTTGTTTACACGGTGTCACCTTCATTTTTCCGTTTGTCTGTGAAACATTAACATCATTTTTAAAATTTTGCATAATAAAATAAGATGCCACTTTTGGTTCAACACTAAATGACTGAGAGCACAGGAGGAGAAACAGGCAGATAAGTGACACAGCAACATGCTAATTGAGCACATTCCTCCTGCGTTTCTCATGAAGGATTGAACTTAGTGAAGCAGACAAGAGAAATGCTAATGAGAGCTGCATCAGTGAGCTGCATCGCCTCCCAGGCGGTTTGATGTTCAGGACCTTAAATTCACTCACATTACTTCAGTTTCACTACATAGAGAACTGAAAAAAGGTGTTTTGGTTGGATGATGTGATAAATTCATGCTATGGTAATCATCCATTATGGCCTCTGTAGTAAGTTAAACAGTAGGTTTTATAGAGCAGTTAATGGTAAGGTGTTAGTTCCACAGGTTGTCAGCGGATGAGCTAAATATGTGTATTTAAGTAGCTACTTAGTTCTATTCTTCTTGTTCTTTTTCATAACTCAACGTGCCTAAATCCCGTGTACTCTGACACCGCGTCACTGACTTTTCTTGGAGCCTGATGGTGAGCTTAACAGTTTAATAATAATAATAATAATAATAATAATAATCTACCAACGACCAATGGAATTTCACCTCTTTATGGTCTTTATTAGTTCCAATTTTATTTAAATGGCAATTATTTCCATTTTATTTAACGCATCACTAGTTTTTGTAACAGATTAATGCTTTAGAAGAATGGTTGTAAAAAGTTACAAACGAGGTTCATTTCAGTTGTCTGTAAACTGGACTTAAGCTGGGGCTGCCTGTATATGGGAGAGTAGACAGTCAATTAGGTTTTATCCTTCAAGAAGTGTACATACTGTAAGACTTTTGTTAGTTTACTTCATTGCCCATGCTGCCATTAGATTTTTTACTGGTGTACTGACACTGCTAAATAGCTATCTTTTGGGTAGAATTGGGTATTTTATGTCACTAAATTTGACCTACCTAGTTTTTTTTGTATCAGGAAGTAGGCGTTTGATTGGGATTACCCCAACTCATTCAATTTTCTCACAACCTGTTGGTGAACTTGAGCAATTATTATACTTATTTGTCTACCTCTTGATACACACATATAAAACAACTTCTAATATTTCTCTGAACATTTTAAATCCAAACAGGACATGAAGAAAGGGCAAAGTATAGAACTTATCATTCTTCAACTTTGTGGTAAGAAATGTGTACAAAAGACTAGAGGTGTAACAATATACACAAATATTAGTATTTCAAAATCATTTGCTTGTGCAACTGTGATTTCTTAGGGTCTATAACTCTAAGATGAAATGTTTGCAGTTAAAATTTTGAATTTTTTTTAAAAACCTCAGGAGAACAGTTTTCTATCCACCACCTGTTGATTAAGAAAAGAACGACAGTAGCAATAATAATTATTCTGAGGTAGCACAAAAAAGCTCTTAATTATGGATTCTTTTTTTAATAATTATAGTAATGTAACTCAAAGTGCTGCTAAAAATGTTGATATTTGATGCTTTCAATTTCAATCCAGGCAAGATCTGAGTCTCTAAATTATTGTCATTATCTTCATCATTATTACACAAATTATCATCACCTTAAAGATGGTGAGGGCAGTGAGCAAAGATGGAGGCTTAATGATTTGTTCACTGCTTTCAGATGAGAACGGAGCAATTAATTACTGGTAATTAATTTTACCTTCTTTTGGAGTGCGTCACAGTGGAACCTTATGTTTAATCCGGCTCTTCTCGAATTGATGGGAACCCCTTTTATCCCAACTCTTCTAGAGGTAAGGAGGAACAATCTTTTTATTCATGGGCTTCCATGCTAACACACACATGCACACACACAGAGAGTGAGTGAGTGAGAGAGAGAGAGAGAGAGAGAGAAGAGAGAAAGAGTCTGGCCCTGATTAATGGTTGCTAATTAGCAATGTTAATGACCAGGTGTGCAAATGCAGGCCAGCTCCTCTCAGCATGGAGCTGCTCCTCATTCAGAGACTTCAAAATTCATTCCTACTGACCTCTTCTCCTCGGGCCAGCAACCCACGATGCATCACTCTCTCATTACCCAGAGAGCTGAGTGGAAGGAGGCCGGGGCCTGAGAGTTGCCTGTGTTCCCATTTCTAGCCTCCTGGATTGTATTAATTAAGCACAATCTTGGCCAAGATGGTAGGGGACAACTGGGAAAGGGGTGAGGGAACGGGGGGTGCTGGGGTTGTTGAAGAGTGGTAGGGATAGAGAGAAGGGGGAGGTGGTCCAAAGGGAATCAGAGCAATGGAAACTACGCTGTCATGGGTGTCAGAAATTACTCATTAATTTAAAGCTTTGTAACCCTCAATAATGATCAAGCTGTGATGGAAAAGAGGACACACAAACTTACAGCTATTGTACAAAATATACAGCATCCCCTTAATGACCTACTTGTTACACAGCACAGATCTTTTAGTAAAAGGTATATTTAACTCTGCTGTAACTTTTTTTTTATTCTTATATAACGCTTTTAACAGGGTTCACACACACACACACACACACACACACACACACACACATGAACAATATATTACAATATATGATATATTATGTTTACAATATATACAGTGCATCCGGAAAGTATTCACAGCTCATCACTTTTTCCACGTTTTGTTATGTCACAGCCTTATTCTAAAATGGATTAAATTAATTTATTTCCTCAGAATTCTACACACAACACTCCATAATAACTTGACATTTTTGCAAATTTTACTTGACATTTTTGCTAATTTATTTAAAAAAATAAATAAATGAGAAAGCAAATGTACATAAGTATTCACAGCCTTTGCAAAACTGAGCTCAGGTGCATACAAATGTAAATATTTGTCATGCCAATCAAGCACCTTTTGAGTTTTTGAGAGAGAACAATTAGGTGTGCATTACAGTTAGGTAATGTCAATGTACATTTTGTGTAGCATCCAAGCAGAGCAGGAAGAACTAGAATAGCATAAGGGAGAGCTAGAAGGAAACAGACACAACGGCTCCGTGGAAAGTAAAGCAATCAGTCAGTTAACTGTCAACAAACCTGAGTGGTCAATGAGTTCCCCATAAAACTCTACATCCATGAGTCCCGTAAATCTGCACCTTAACCTAATACAATCTATTCACAAAAGGCTTGGATTTTGTGAATAGATTGACATAAACACAAGATTGAACATAAACACAAAAACTATGTCGAAGTCCCGAACTTTAATTGGAATTTCATAACTTTGGGGCTTTATTATTGGGTTATCAGAAAATATGAATTTCTGTCTTGTAAAAATTAAGTAGGAGGAAGTAGCATGCAGTATCTATTGTCCTTCACTGGTTCTTCAACGATATTAAAGTGTCTCTCATCTGGCTTTGATGAGACATATAACAGTGGAAACTAATACCACACATATTGTGCCACATAGAGTCACCATTACAATCTACAAACAGATAACGACTCAGACTTGAGTCAGGAGAGGGGTGTTCCCTTAAGTCCTACAACATTTCTAATCTATTATGGAGAATAGTATAATCACTGGTGACAAAAGCTACACTAAGGTTAAGTAACAAAAGCAAGGAGACACAATCCTGATCAGAGGCCAGAAGTAGGTCATTTACCACTTTCTCCAGCTCTGTCTCACTGCTATGATGAGGCCTAAATCCTGACTGATACATCTCATGAATGCTATTGCTAATATAGATATGAGCATGGCTGCTTTGCTACAACCTTATATAAGATATTGGAAATAAAGGAGAAGTTTTTATTAGCCTATAGTTGGACATGTTTCTTAATTAGGGGTTTAATAACTGTAGTCACTGCTGAGTAAAGAACGGAGAATTTCTGGTGTTATTCATTTGAGAAAACATATAGGGACAGTTTCCACAAACAAGTGAAAGGAGCTTACATCTCACTACACTACATCACATTCTCACACTCTATGTAGCTAGCCTCATTGAGAAGACAGAGAGAGAGAGAGAGAGAGTGTATGAGAGAAAGAGAGAGAGAGAGAAAGAAAGAAAGCAAGACTTGGTCTTCACTTTGTCGCTGTCTACTAAGCACAATCTTTTTTCATCCCTAATTACATACAGTAGATCATGCAGCCAAAAGTATGAGGACACCCGAGCATATGCAGGAATGTTCCATTTCAGAGAGATAGAAATAAAATGAAGCTGTTCCCTCTTTGTTATTATAATAGTTGCCATTCTTCTATAAAAGGTGAGGTGATTAGTGAGATTAGATAATGAGGTCTGGTGCACAGTTGGCGTTCCAATTCATCCCAAAGGTGTTCTATGAGATTCAGGACATGTCTTTATGCACGTTGCTTTATGGTTAGGGGAATTGTCATGCTAGAACATGTGTGTACCTTTTAATTCCAATAAAGGACAATCCTCAGCAATCATGTATCTTTAAAATGGTTGGCAAAAGTTTGCAGAACACCTGAAAAACCTTACTGAAAAAATGACTTTTTAAGATTTTACACACAATTTTTTTTTATTAATGTACCTACTTTCACTTTCACATATAGTTAATTGATAATATTAAGAGCTATTTTATTCTTTAAGTTGCCACTTTCAGTGAATGTAGAGTAGGAAAGAGCGAAAGTGTGTGTGAAACGATGAACTACACACACACACACAGACACACACACACACACACACACACACACACACACACACACAGGTAGGATTTCGTGATAACCGGTGGCAGGACTAAGATGGCCTGCTTAATTTTCGTCCATTCTCGGGCTTGTGAGTGGGAAAGTAGCGTTTATCACACGGCGCGCCACTGAGCTAGGGTTCCCACACACTCTAGTTACATTATTATGGGGTTCGTGGACGTTGCTGGCCAATCGTGACCCTGGGTTCTGGTCAGCTGACCCTGGGTAGGGCAACATGGCGGAAACTCAATCTGTGCGATGGAGTTTCAGGCCGAGCCCATTGATAGCCACCTCCTCTGTCACTGCACTGCAATTTTCAGCTTCAGTTTCACCTTTTGCTTTCATGCTGTGCTGTTCGCTCCCAAGAGCTGGTGTGTGTGTGTGTGTGTGTGTGCAGGTGTGGGTGTGAGAGAGAGAGAGAGAGAGAAAGAGAGAGAGAAAATAGAGAAAGACAGTTTGGAGTGGACTTTTGTACGCAGGTGCTATGATGGAGCACCACCTAGCTGACATTACAGCCGTCTTTGCAGAGTCTGTGCTTCTCAATAACACCCTTTTACAATGTTACTTCCTGCTGGGTGATATCACACCATTTCTCCTCCAGCTAAACCCATGAGGGTGCATGAGTTTCACCAGGTCAAAAACATAATGGGATTTTTTTGGGGGGAAATAACATTCAAACTGCATAAACCAATTCCATAAACTGTAAGATAGGGTTATATTAGTTTGAGACTAACAGTTATACAGGTACTACTGTTTTTTGTTGGCACTAATAATTACTGAACAGGCCACACCCACAGGCACCAAACTACAAGCAACACGAGTAAAAAACATGGCTTTGTGACACAGAACACTACTGAAACATTCAATAATGTGTACTCAATAATACTTTTTATTGAGGTTAAGCGTGTTTTCTAAAAGCATTTGAAAGGTTTTTTGCCTTGTTACTGAGAAAGTGAATATCCAAGAGAGATTTACTGGACATGCTCTCTGAGAGAAAATGATGATGTTACTGTATATGACAGAGGTCCTAATTTGTGAATATTATCTTACATTTTTTTATGCCTTCATTAATTTAATGAAACGATTCAAAATATCTATTTTATGTAACATTTATTACAGTGAAACTGTAGCCATTTTAGCAAGGAGCATATTTAGCCATTTTGTTGCTTTACTGTGTTTTAATAAATATACTGTAGCCAGGATTGTGCAATATCAAGTGACCAGTCATTTTTGTGCACAACCTAGGCAATATGATCCTAAATAAAAACTGAATTTTAATTTAAATCCCAAAGAAGGTGGAATGGTGGCTTAGTGGTTAGCACTGTCGCTTTGCACCTTCAGTTAGAGACCTGCACAAAATTTGATGGGTGAATGCGGGTGCGGGCGGGAAGGTCCTTATATATGTGCGGGATGCGGGAGAATAACATTAATCGCGGAACTCCCGCAAAATGGAATTATCTTAAAATTAATTTTTTTTAAAACAAATTCTGTATTATTTATCTACTTAGTAGTGGTTCTATACTCAATTGCTCCCCCCCCCCCCCCCCCCGCTCAGCACCACGCTAGCCCCCAGCAAAAATCCATCCCGCGCAGGTCTCTACCTTCAGTGTCCAGGTTCAATTCCCGGCCAGGTTCGATTCCCGCCTTTGTGTGCATGGAGTTTGCATGTTATCCCTGTGTTTGGTGGGCTTCCTCTGGGTACTCCGGTTTCCTCCCACAGTCCAAAGATATGTAGATCAGGCTAAGTAGCGCTTCCAAATTGCCTGTATGTAGGTGTCTGTATCTGTGTGCACTGCGATGGATTGCCACCTTGTCCAGGGTGTACTCTGCCTCGTGATCTAAGTCTCCTGGGATAGGCTCCAGGCCCCTTGTGACCTGTGACCTTGTATACAGGATAGAGCGGTATAGATGATGGGTGAGTGAGTGAGTGAGTAAATCCCAAATGCATAGTTTGATGTATGATGCCTCTGCCTTTAACATACCCCAGCAGGAATGTTTAAAAAAGCATTTTTTATTAAATTAGCCATTAATCAATGCTTTGTTGCTTTGTCAAAGAAAGAATCAATTAGTTCATTAATATACATAATTATGATAGATATTTACAATGACATATTACAATGGCATTAATTTGTATGTGTTGGCACAGTATAGTAATTAGCATTGTGGCCATGAACCCTCAGGGTCAAGGGTTCGAGTCCCACCTCCGGTCTGTGTGCATGGAGTTTCTATGTTCTCCCTGTGCTTGGTGGGTTTCCTCGGGGTACTCAGGTTTCCTTACACAGTCCAAAAGAATGCAAAGTAGGTTAACTGATATTTCCAGATTGAGTGTGAGTGTGTTAAGGTTCAGTGACTCCTGTTTACCAACATTCCAGGTTTCACAACATTAGCATGTTCTAGTCTGCTTCATTTCCCATGATACATTGCTCAACATTCAAGGGTTCAACACACACCATAATTAGATATGGACAGACATGCTTTATAGCAATAATTGCCAGATTAGTTGCCATGCCACATTAATCATTTGCATAACAAATACTGCCTTTGAGCTAAATTTATTGATGTTATGAAGTGACATTAGGTACATCCACCTAGGAATTTGTTTTATGCAAGGAAAGTATCTGTTTTAAAATTAGACATTAACTCTCATGTTTCGAATTTAGCATAATGACAGGTGGAATAAAGCAAGGTCTCAGACTGTTGAAGATCTCTTCATCTGGTCAGTGTGGGTTAAGGAGTGATTGAACGAGTGATTGACATGCTTCCTGTTTGGCTGAATTGAAACCTGAGCCACTCTTGCCACTTTATGCTCTGTAGGCAGAAAGTTCAGCTGAACTTGATGGTTAATTCTCAGGGCTCTGTGACCCCGTGTGAAAGCAGATAGCCTCTTTTGATATGGGGGGGCGTCATCTACTCTGCTTGTGAAATGATTCG
>CM060119.1:14823924-14873924 GCA_030522415.1 Channallabes apus
ATATTTTAGATTCATTACACACACCTGAAGTAGTTCAAGCCTTTTATTGTTTTAATATTGATGATTGTGGCATACAGCTCATGAAAACCCCAAATCCCTATCTCAAAAAATTAGCATATTTCATCCGACCAATAAAAGAAAAGTGTTTTGAATACAAAAAAAGTCAACCTTCAAATAATTATGTTCAGTTCTGCACTCAATACTTGGATGGGAATCCTTTTGCAGATTCTTGTGTCTTGTGTCTCTCAACTTTCTCTTCACAATATCCCACAGATTCTCTATGGGGTTCAGGTCAGGAGAGTTGGCAGGCCAATTGAGCACAGTAATACCATGGTCAATAAACCATTTACCAGTGATTTTGGCACTGTGAGCAGGTGCCAGGTTGTGCTGAAAAATGAAATCTTCATCTCCATAAAGCTTTTCAGCAGATGGAAGCATGAAGTGCTCCAAAATCTCCTGATAGCTAGCTGCATTGACCCTGCCCTTGATAAAACCCAGTGGACCAACACCAGCAGCTGACATGGCACCCCAGACCATCACTGACTGTGGGTACTTGACACTGGACTTCAGGCATTTTGGCATTTCCCTCTCCCCAGTCTTCCTCCAGACTCTGGCACCTTGATTTCCGAATGACATGCAAAATTTGCAACCTGTAGCCCATTTCCTGCACACGCCTGTACTCGGTGGCTCTGGATGTTTCTACTCCAGACTCAGTCCACTGCTTCCGCAGGTCCCCCAAGGTCTGGAATCGGTCCTTCTCCACAATCTTCCTCAGGGCCCGGTCACCTCTTCTCGTTGTGCAGCGTTTTCTGCCACACTTTTTCCTTCCCACAGACTTCCCACTGAGGTGCCTTGATACAGCACTCTGGGAACAGCCTATTCGTTCAGAAATTTCTTTCTGTGTCTTACCCTCTTGCTTGAGGGTGTCAATGATGGCCTTCTGGACAGCAGTCAGGTAATGAACCAGGCTGGGAGTTTTTAAAAGCCTCAGGAATCTTTTGCAGGTGTTTAGAGTTAATTAGTTGATTCAGATGATTAGGTTAATAGCTCGTTTAGAGAACCTTTTCATGATATGCTAATTTTTTGAGATAGGGATTTTGGGTTCTCATGAGCTGTATGCCACAATCATCAATATTAAAACAATAAAAGGCTTGAACTACTTCAGTTGTGTGTAATGAATCTAAAATACTGTATATGAAAGTCTAATGTTTATCAGTACATTACAGAAAATAATGAACTTCATCACAATATGCCAATTATTTGAGCAGGACCTGTGTGTGTATATATATATATATATATATATATATATATATATATATATATATATATATATATAATTTTTTTTTTCATTTATTTATATATTTTTTTTATTAAAACTTAACGTAATAAGCATTATAGATTACTGATGATAGGTACTGATTATTACATTTTATTAATTACCTGGATATTGCTTAAATCAACCTTGATATTACAAATGTGCCAAAGAGGAAATAAATGAAGTATGGAATTTGTGTGGGCTTACATTTTGATCAGGTTTAACCAGAGGTGGCATAAGAACATTATGTACTCAAGTAAAGGTACAAGTACTTGCCTAAAAATTTACTCCACGACAAGCAGAAGTACTACTTCAATTTTTACATAAGTTGAAGTACTAAGTATGTTTTCTAAAATGTACTTTCAGTACAAAAGTGCAAATGACCCACAAAGAAACAGATTTTTCTGGACATCTATCCCACTGAGTTAGTGATAAACAGTATTTTATAACACAGTTGAAGTTGATGTTGAAGGAACGGCAGGCATTGTTAGCGTCATTCATCACTAGCTGGCTGCTACCCTGTATAATGCAAGTAGCTTACATGATTAAACATGGGCATACTGTAAACATACAGCATAACATATGATTTAAAGACATGCCAAAACATTATAATTATAAACATATTATAAGAACAACAGTGTTATTGGTGTGAAACACAAACCAAATATTTTTACAACTCTTTTGCTCAATATGTTAGCTAGTTAGCTAGATTGCTTCTAATCCCATTTGGGATGCCTGAAGAAAAGGCCTGAAAAAATCTGAGACCAAGTGGGTGGGATCTGTTGCCCAGGTAACCATCAATCACTTTGTTGAGTTAATCAATCTGCATTTTCATAAAGGCCTGCCAGTCATTTATGTAAACTTGGACTGGTAGAATTGTTTTGTTCCTGTCTTTCCTACATGGGGTGAGTGACAGTGTAAACGCTTATGTTTAGATTAGAAAAATCAATGCACTTTTGTGTGATTGTCAGCTGAAAAGGAACAAGTCTCTATTTAAAATGTAGGGAGTAAAAGCAAAAGTTTTTCATCAAAGCATGTAGTGAGCAGATGTAAAAAGTATCACATATAGAAAATATGAAATTAAACTACAGACACAAAAATGCTCACGTTCAATAAAAAAGTTTTAGGCTTTTAGGTTTTTGTAGGTTGTTAATGCATTATTTAAATGCTGTAAAATAAACTTAAATTTATGTGAAATGTATTGATACCTATCAGATAAAAATTTGGATTATGTATTACATTATAATTTTCTTCATGTGGTACCACTCTTTTGCATTTCTTATACATCTTGTACTCTTTGAAGAATTAAATATTCTGACAGACACTCTGATAAACATTGAGATTGGTATAGATGACTCTGACTGATGTGATATTTTGGAGTGTCCATTATAATCCTTAATCCTTCAATCCTTGTGTCATCTCTGCTCCTATGGGACTGGGTGGAGCTGATGTCCCTCCAGTCTCCATCTCCTCCAGAGAGACGCCCATCTCCTTTTCCTGTCCCCACTGACCAAGCGGAAGAATAAGTTGATATGATGGCACAAGGTTTCTGCTTTTTTCATATTCCTATTCCTTCATTGTTTCTCTGTAAGCAGGAGGCGAAGTAAAAGTGTGTGTGTGTGTGTGTGTGTGTGTGTGTGTGTGTGTGTGTGTGTGTGTGAAGTGTGTGTGTGAAGAAAAGGAGTGGTGTTAACTATCCACATCAGAGCTCAGTGGTTAAGGCATTGGACTACGGTTCGGAAGATCCCAGGTTCAAACCCCACAACCACCAAGTTGCCACTGTTGGGCCCTTGAGCAGGGCCCTTAACCCTCAACTGCTCAGATGTATAATGAAATAAAAATGTAAGTCGCTCTGGATAAGAGCGTCTGCCAAATGCCTAAATGTAAATGTTCTCCATCTTGGGAAAATACATTGAAGCTTCATATCTCATGTCTAAATCTGGAATTGAATTATGCATTAATGATTAGAGAATCATTCATTAGCAAGAAAGTCTTTGGCATGATACAGTCTACCTGAAAGCCTAATTACAGCACAACAAAAGAAGACTACATAATAAGAGGACAATTTATATTTTTGTAATCACTTGTAATCACGTAATGTTAACTGCATATTATCTTTTCCTGAGCAAAACCTCTAAAAATAATTAGAGGTTGTTGAAATGTAAAATAATATGATTTTTATATCACATGACTTTCATTATTTTGTTTAAAAAAATTGAGAATTATATGTGGAAATAAATAATTCATGAGCTTGTAAAAAAATCACCCATGAATACAAATAAATAATAAACAATTTTACGAAAATAGTGTAACGTACATGAATCAGAATTAAGAGAAATGTATGCATGTGCAAGTGTGTTTTTAATAACCCTACACCCTAAAAAGGAACAGGACTATGACTATGAACTGGAGTAAGCGCTAAGCACTAAACACATTTCTAGTCCAAGTTAATAGTCATAGCCCAGGTCCTGTTTTGGTAAAACAAGGTCAGGAAGGGGTCGCATACAGTCAATTCCGAAGCGAGTGACGTAACATCTACCGCTAAGCAGGGCATAAGTACAACATTCTCATCAGGTCAGGACATAGCGATGTTCTCAGCAGGGTATAGTGGCATTGCGGTGTTCTCAGTGGAGTGGGGTGGCATAGCAATGTTATTAGTGGGACAATAGCAATAGTTGGGTGGCACAGCAGTCAAGCTATTGTAGCAGTTCCTAAATTATTAAATTGTGGGGGAAATGCCATATTCCTTGTTTTTGTGTTGATGTGGATACCTTTGAGCTGTCACTACTGGGATGCTTAAAAACCTCTCATACAGGGATGGAGCAAGTCTACAAAAATGCGTAATTGTGTATGGTGGAATTCAATGTTTCTGTAATAGCCAAGTTCTCACACAAGTGAGAAATCCTAACAGTTTTTGACAAATTGTTACAATTAATAGCAGATCGCAAACTGTATTAGTAACAGTTTTGTTGTAACAGTTTGTAGGTAAATCATAACAGTTGATAGAGTTCTTTCTAGCACAGTTATAGCAGTTATAGCAGAGTCCTATGTGATTCATAACTACATCCTAATAATTTGTAGCTAATGTGTAGCCAATTCATAGGTAATTTAATACATGTGATGTATCATAGCACTTATATCCTTGTCTCATTTATAGATCATCCTATAATTATTTTTTATATTTATATTTACATTTAAATTGTTTTTGGTTTACATTTAACAGCAAAGAAAAAGCCCTTAACACAACTTTAGTATGGATATTCTGTTCATGATTTATGGGGTGGTTTAAAAGCAAGTTTTGTACAGTAGGTATAGACACTATTAAAAACCTGTCTCAGATGCTATTCCAAAAACATCCAGCAACCTTGTCATTTTAATAGTCCACTTAAAATTAGAGATGTTCCGATACCATTTTTTCCCTCCTGAAACCGATTCCGATACTTGGGCTCAGGGTATCAGCCGATACCGAGTACTGATCCGATACCTGGGTGTGTATCTGTACAGTGTGTGTGTGTATATATATATAATTAATTTTTTTAAGTAAAATACTACTAGCCCTGTGTAACGGGTTCGACCCTAAGTGCACGGGCACTTAGGGCACCATGAAACACGGACACGAGGCGAGTTCTTACAGGGAAAAAGGGTAATTTATTTAGAAAAATGGGTAAGGAAAGGGTTAAAGGCTCTCTGCGGCCTTTTCCACTTCGGCGGCAGGGATGCGAAGGTGGGCTCTACGCGGAAGTGAAGGTGCCGTGGGAGCTCGCGGCTCGTTCACGCGGTCCTCTCGCGGAGATCAAAGGCGCCCCCCTTTTTAAAGTCTTTGGGGCGCATCACATCGCCCCGCTCTTGTGCCACTGTCTCTCATAAAATCCACCGCGTCGCAAAGTCTAGCTTCCCAACAGTCAGACCCCGAGCTACACTCCCCGCTGTGTTTTATAGCACCGGGATCATTAGCGGCGACAGCTCATGGGCCGTTGCCTGATTCTGTGGCCCTGCTCCTTCACATACCTAAAGGGGGGGAGGTCGCCTAACTAGTGAGCAAGGAGTGATATCAATTTGGGCGCACGCCCATCACAGGCGCAAGCCGTGACACTCTGTAAGTAAGCTAAGCTAGCAAAGCTAGCGGGCATAAATAGGTTACTGTATGTTTAGGAAAATGGTATTGGATCGGTACGTGGACTCAAATACTCGCCGATTCCGATGCCAGATTTTTTTCCAGTATCGGAATCGGAACAACCCTACTTAAAATCCACTTATATGTGCATAACTTTCCTTGCATAAATAGAACAAGAAAGGCTAAAAAGCCAATTTGTAGTTAATTTAAAGCATGTGACATCACAAAATCATGCAAACAAGAACTGTCAATAAATTACATTTCTGGACAATTCAGTGCATTCTACAAAAAAACTAACTGCTTAGCTGTTTCAGTTTCCTCATCTCACAGAGGCAAAATATTATTATGATAAATTTTTTAAAGAAAAAAATTCTTCTGATCTGATGAGAATGTGACACCAAAAACATACAAATATTTTTCCAATGCCTTATAGGTAAAAATGACAGACGTTTTTCTGTAGATAAGAAACACTGATAGTTACAACCTTTCCTACTCACTCTCACTTACTTATTGTCTATACTGCTTTATTCTGTATACAGGGTCGCAGAATAAAGGGGAACCTGGAGCCGAAGACTTAGGGTACGAGGCAGGGTACATCCTGGATGGAGTGTACTGTACACTACAGGGAATTTGGGAATGCCAATTAGCCTAATTTGCATGTTCTTGGAAACTGAGTACCTGGAGAAAAACAGCTAAGCACAAGGAGAACATGCAAACTCCACGGACATGAACTCGAGGCAAAAATCAAACCAGGACATTATTAACTACTAAGCCATCCAACATTTCCTAAAGTAAGTTTTTATTATCTAAACTATATCAGCTATTTTACTTGATGCAGTTATTCTTATCTCATTCTTAGCCTCATTCCTATTTGTTGTTTATATCCTACTAGTACCCATCGTTGATATGTAAAGAGTTTGTAGAAAGAGTTTAAAGGTTAAAGCTGAAAATCAGCAGCATTAATTTAATAAATAAGAAAATAAAATTTGTTATAATAATACAATTTTGTACAGTAAGGTTGCGTATCTTATGCCTTATATGCCTTATATAAAGATATCATTGAAAGAGCGAGTTCTGACCAATGTTCAGGCAAACCCTTTCTTCTATTTATATAGATATCTGAGATTTTATTATCTAAACTATATGCAGTTTCAGTACTATTATGAGTTTTTTCTTTCTGATGCAATAAGTTTAAAAAGCCAAACTAATTTCCAATTTGTCTAGGCTTAAAAATAGAACAGATAATGCACAATTATCATTTTCATTACTAAAGTTTGTGATATTTATTTTTAAACAGCTTGTTATAATAGATCACCTGCTCTGCAAAAGTATCTAATCAGTTACTTAAAAAACTGATCAGAACTGTGTGTTTAACATATTATTTGCCCTGTGGTGCAGATCGTTCTGTTTTACCTGTTCATCCTTCATCAATTATTCACCTCCACCATCTGCATTGAAGGGAAGAAGAAAACTCCTTAATAATTAAAGATAAACAGTCCGTGGCTCATGACCAAACAGCTGTGTAGTGTGAGGGGTAAAGTTCAGATGATCTGCTGTTATAATAATTTATCTTCAAAGTATTATAGATGTTTGGATCTACAGAATTTTATACTTGGGGATTGTATTTAATGCAACTTAAAAACAAGGGTTTTTGTTTAAAGACAGTGGTCTAGACATTTCACTTTTCAATAATTCACTTAAGTATGGGCATACCTCAGTTCTGAACATGAATAACTAATAATATCACAGAATTTTTGTCATATGATTTTCTTGTTGCTATTTGGAAGCAAATTCTGGCTGTATAATGGAAACAAACCCATGAAACAATACCAATAAATTTGACTGTGCTTGTAAAAGAAGAAAGAGAAATGAATTCCTAATGAAACCCATACTCATCACTAATGCAATATTTTACAGTTTCCTTAAAATAGCAGCAATTATCAGTCTAATGCCATTTAAATGGAAGCATTGACATTACTTTTGCATAGCAACTATAAATATGACTAAATTTTTAAAAATACAATATTGGGCTTAATGTTTTGCATTTCAATGTTATAGCTGATTAGGGACATTGGTTGGCCTGAAACCAACACGGACTTTTCATGGTTTGAATTTTATAGCTCTGTCCATTTGTAATTCTTCTGTATAGATTTTGTTAATATTGATATAAATTCTGATATTGTTATTGACTTGTTTGTTGATCACAAAGCTTAATTGGTTTTAGTGTGTGTGTGTGTGTGTGTGTGTGTGTGTGTGTGTGTGTGTGTGTGTGTGTGTGTTTTTCCCAGGTGTTCTATTTGCTCCATTTCTCCTTTTTATGCCAAGGAAGTTCATTCTGAGTCTCAGTCTCATATGCACTACCCATGGGATATGGAATGTGTGATTCACTATTGTACACTTGTACACTGGTCGCAAGCTGTATGAATTCATAAAAAGTTTACTCCATTTTAGTTTATTTTCAAACATCAAGGTTGTTTTTTTATTTGATTACGTTGACAAAATATTATATGTCTGTTGATGGAAAAGGTCTATGATTGGTTATCTGCCAGGCTAATTAAAATAAATTTTTTTCTGAGAAACTAGGCAGGTCTTGGTGATGACTATTAATGAAATGTTCCAGACTATGTAGTGAATGGTAGTATGAGGGATTAGCTTTGCCCTATATACTTAACTCTTTGTTTGGTGTGTGTCTGTGTGTTTGTGTATAATTATTTTGATGTTTAAGAGGTCCTAGTTGCCAAACAGTGTGACAGAGACTCACTTTTTGTATTCATTCATTCATTCATTCTCTATACCGCTTAATCCCGTGTTCAGGGTCGCGGGGGACCTGGAGCCTATCCCAGGAGACTTCGGGCACTAGGCGGGGTACACCCTGGACAGGGTGCCAATCCATCGCAGGGCACACACACATACACACACTCACACACCCAATCACACACTACGGGCAATTTAGGAACGGCCAATTAGCCTAACCTGCATATCTTTGGACTGTGGGAGGAAACCGGAGTACCCGGAGGAAACCCACCAAGCACGGGGAGAACATGCAAACTCCATGCACACAGAGACGGGAATCGAGCCTGGCCGGGGAATCGAACCCAGACCCTGGAGGTACAAGGCGACAGTGCTAACCACTACACCACTGTGCCGCCGTCACTTTTTGTATGTTCCAATATATTAAATATAATTTCAAACATAGGTGTTGTTCTTTAATAAATTCAACATTCAACCGATGGCCATGTAGTAACAATAACTGCACTTCCACCCCACCTCATCACATCACCCTTCATTGATTTTTAATAAAACAGTACAATGTGTGCTGATTACTCCTTACCTGTTTTATAAATGATCAGACAGCTGCATGCTGAAGAGCCTTGAGCTAAATATAGTCAAGTTGATCACAGCTCAGAGGACCTGAGGACAAAATAAACTGTTATGTTTTTAGTTTCATTAAGGTTACATTTCTATTGTTTATACTAAAGTTCTCTAAGAAGACGAAATGAACACACATTTGCACATAGTCTACATTTTGCACACCTGGAACTTTGCTTATTGTTTTTCTCATGACTGGACATTGCTTTTCCATTTCAATTCCATTTGAATTCTATTTTATTACTTAAAATGTTACTTTACGTAGTGTAAATGTTTACAGCTAAAAGTTTCCTATATTTTCTATGTGTATAATTGTATAATATACATATTTTTTTAAATATTATATTATATATATTTTTTATATTTGAATACTCAAATAAAGAATGTAAAATTTCATGGGTGGTCGTACAAGCATTCAATGCATATCATACTGTGTATGAGTGTATATGTGACAAATAAAATTTGTCTTGAGTTTGAAGTAGAAAAGATGCATTTGAATTTTTTTTTAACTAAATCTACTGCTATCAAACTTACAGAAGCGGCACTAAGATGTGCACACAATGTATAAAATGTGCACAAAATGCACAATGTATAAAACTATTCTCGTAATTTTCTCAGGTGCACAATAAGACGTGTATCCTGATGAGATTACAGGAGGGATGTTCGTGGGGTTGCAGTGAAGGGCGGGTAGATTTGGGATGGGGTGTTGGGCGGTGAAGGGGGAGTGACAGGATGATGGACAATAACGCCAATCCTGAGCTCTTGAAAGAGCATCTTTTAGGTATCAGATGCCTAAAGTTGAGCTTTCTGGTCAACCAGACACCTCCCCTGGGAGCTCACCTGAGCCTGCATCAAAGTGCTTCTTTTTCCTGCTACCTGAACACACACACACACACACACACACACACACACACACACACACACACACACACACACACACACACACACACGGAGAGAGACTTTCTTGGTCTCTGTCCCCTCTCCTGAGATGAAGGTGTGGTAAATCCCACAGGACAGGAAATGTTACACTCTAACCTAAAAGAGACGTGACCTTTTTAATAACAAATTTATATATACACATACACAACACAATGCCTTTTTCATTTCATATTCACCCTGATTTGGAAGAAGAACTTGTCACATCCTTTTGTATCTTTATTTTCTAAATGAATGTTGGAAGAAGAGGGCTAGAGAAGAGGGCTAATTTGAATTCTGGTCCATCTATGATTTATGTTTTGACCCAACACCCTGCTTGTTTGGCACAACATTACCTCTTTTACCTCGCCGCATCTTTTGTGAGTAGCCAAGAGATTTGATATGCTCTTTGTCATTTCAAATTCAACTTTGTGTCTTGGAGAGAGCATGTCTCATCAGGAGCGGGAGGAAAAAAAGTTATAATAACATCTTCAATTGGAAATAATGATCTTCTAAGATGAGGAGTGTGTAGAGCAAAAGAGGGCTGAAAGAATAGCACATACACAATGCCGGCTTGTTAGAGCCAATTTTCCTTAATAGTGTTGTGAAAGGAGGTGTGCGAAGGCCCTGAAAAAATAGAGGTGTACAATACAATGGCCATCAGGGCCATAATTGCAAGAATCTCAATCATAATGCCATGATGACACTTGATATCTGTGTCTAGGTTTGAAATCCGCAATATCATTTTTAATTCTTTTATATTTGGAGTTTAAAGTAAACACATTTAAACACACTGATCGAAGATTTCTCTCTTTTACACGTGAAGCGCAGGTTTTGGTGCTCACTCACTCATATTTTGCAAGGTGAAGATTTTCCACAAGGGGACACTCTTACTCGAGTAACTTGTACGAAGTAAACACAAACATGCCTTACGTCAGGGTGGGACATCACAAATGAAGCAATTATAAAGTTACGATTGAATCTTTTAAATAATTGTGACAGGTTGGCATCATGAAGCAGAGTTACTGTTAACACACCAAACTTGATAATTTTCTTATAATTTGCCATTTGATAGCAACATTTAATGTTGTAGAACATCAATGAACAAGGATTTTCTACTGTGTTTATCTTTTGATTCCTACTGTTCTCACTTATGGTATAGCAGTCCTTTTCTCACTTGCCTCTGTTTTTGCGGTATATTGAAAAATCTTGTCAACGTGAAATTTCATGTTAAGTTAAGCTAAACCTTAATTTGTCACATGTTCATTACTGCACAGTGAAATTCTTTATTCGCATATCCCAGCGTAACTGGGGTCAGAGCGCAGTCAGCCATGATACCATGATGGACGGGGTTCCAGTTCCCACACTCTGGGCAACTGGGAAATTAGCTTAACTGGGCAGTAAGCCTAATCTGCATGCCTTTGTACTGGGGGTGGAAACCGGAGTACCTAGAGGAAACCCACCAAGCATGGAGAGAACATACAAAATCCATGCATGTGGAAAGAGGTGGGAATCAAACCCTCAACCCCGGAGGTGCGACTACACCACTCTTTTCAAAACTGTTAAATCAACACATTACAGAAAACCTCACCATGTGAATGATTAAACTTGTTTTTGATCTGTTTATTTCTCTTTTAATTCTTTACAGTTTTTACTCTCTGCCTTTTTATCTCTCCAACTGCCTCTTTGTCTACCTGGTTACCTTTACTTCATTCTTTACTTCATAATTTAAACACTTTCTCAAAATTATAATAATTTTGCTTTAACTCAACACCAGTGGTGTAAAGTATTTGAGTGAATGGACTTCATTACTATACGTAAGTATTTTTTTGTCTACTTTGTACTTGTACTGAGTATCAAAAATATAATCAACTTTTACTCTCTACTCGACTTTTTGAATGAATTTATGTACTCTTTACTCCAGTACATTTGAACGGACACTTACCATTACTCATTACATTGTGATTGTGTGGGACAAGTCGGCATTTTTATCCAAGAACTTTGAGAACTAGTCTTTGTTGAAGTTGAAAAAAAGTATTGCCCCCCTCTGAGACTGAGAGGTAAATCAAATCAAAGTCCGCTCTGAATTTTTTATAACTTTTTCGTCCATTGTAGACTGAAAATACCTTTTTTTAAGGAATAAAAATCTTTTACTTGTGCCTTTTTTGAACATTTGAGTTTGACTGAGACTGACTTTTGTTCTGCCATTTTGAAATATTGAAGTGTTCAATTTCATTTCTATATTAGGAAATAAAACCTCATAAATAAACGATTTCTTGTTTTTCACATTTCTTGGTGTTCTTTCAGTACGAGTAAAATACTTAGGTTCTTATAAAATCGGGTACTTTAAGACTTTAACTCAAGTCTTATTGGAATTGGTCACTTGGTAACTTGTAATGGAGTCATTTTACAGTAAGGTGTCTGTACTTTTACTCAAGTATGGTTTTCAGGTACTCTTTACACCTCTGCTCAACACATTACAGAAAACCTTATGAATTTTGTTTATTATTTTATTATTCTTTTTAAAATAAATTATGTGTAGCATCTGCCACATAAATCCCTGTAAAGGAACTACCGTAATGATAATATATTCTAATGAGCACATTCATATAAACCTGTGATTGATGTGATTAACTACTGTCAGAGCTGTACAGAAAGTTGATGAGCACGTTCTGACCAATGTACACTCTGTCACAAAGGTTTTTGGTGTGTGTGTGTGTGTGCGTGTGCGTGTGTGTGTGTGTGTGTGTGGAGGGGCCCCACTGAGCTGGTGCAGTTACAGCAACAGCAGCTGGTGAGCAGGAATCTTCACCCAGGCAGAGTCAGGAAAATTGACTGCAGGGAACAGACTGACACCGGACTCTCTCTCTCTCTCTCTCTCTCTCTCCAAATCCCTCTGCTTTACTTCTCAACTTTTTATCTGTCTATCTATCTTTTCAACTCTTACATTTGTACTCTCTTTGTACTCTCTCCACCTGTCTCTCTGTCCAACTATCATCCTTTCCCTCATTCTTTATTTTATAATTTAAACTCTGTTGTCTCGTTTTCAAAATTCCAAGAATCACCTGTCTTTCTAGTCTACCTACACCTCTCTTCCTGGCGTTCTTTCTGTCCTTTTCTCCTCTCTGTTTATCCATATCACCATCTCAGCATGTCTGCATCAAAATATATCTTTCTGTCCCTTTCTCACTATCACATTTTCTTTGTTTCTCTCATCTTGTCTCTCTCTATTTATCTGTCTTCTTCTCTCCTCCTATCTGTCACTTTATCTGTTCCTTCACATCCCCATTCTATCCCCTGGTCCTATCTGTATCTACAGTAAGTCTTAATGTCACTCTCTTTTTCGAATTATTCCTCTTCTCTTTTTACTTAACTTCTGTCTTCAACTTCTCTATCTGTTCATCTTATTCTCTTTCTCTCACCTTGTCTATCTCTACCCCTCCCTCGTTTTTTTTCTGTCCCTATTTTCCTGTACTTCACTCTCTCTTTCTATCTATATTTTTAATGTCATTATACCCATTCTCTCTCTCTCTCTCTCTCTCTCTCTCTCTGTCCTGAATAAGAGACAGAATTTCAGTTCTCACATCTTCCTAAAACAAGGCCTCGACTCCACCCAGTAATGTTACCCGTCTTCTCTTGCCATGTGTATTGTTCTCGATCCCCTTGGTGCATGACACACTTTTTTTGGGCTCCTCTTGCACTTGTCTGTCGCTCTCTCTGAGCCATCAGAGAGCAAACTCAATCCCTCTTTCCTTCCCTGTGAGCGGACCGTTCCAGCGCAGCCACGTTCGGGTTAAATTACACTCGGGTGAAACCAGTAATCAGTGCTGCAGGGATGGCTTCTTTTACTTTCTTTTCTGCATAAGGATTAACGCTGGCTTTATTTTGCATGACTAATCTCCAAAAGAACACAATCACTCATCCTCCAAATATTATCTTCAGTAACATGACAAACTATGGATGTGTTAATAATCCTTCCTTGGATTTGTTGTTGTATAGCTACACAATTTTTATTCTGTCCAGTAAATTGCCATGTAAAGGGTAAACTTCAAGCAAAAGAAAAAGAGATTCTGGTGGGTGATCCGTTGTTTATCGCTGCAATAATGTAATTGAGAACATGGACTAATTTCACTTTAGTTTAACAAGTTCTGACACCCAGAGCAAAGTATGCAGGACAAGTGTAAAGATTCAAGTGTAATTATAGGCAAATCTCAAAATTCCTGAAGTCTATGGAGATTCTCAGTCATCCAGGTGAGGATATGTGGAAGTTGAGTCATGTCAACTGGACCTCTTTCTTGTTAGGTAGATCTATCCAAGAAGATACTTGGATGAGGAGTTAAATCTACATAACAAGAAAGTAGTCGACATGACTCAACTAACAGAGAACATTCCTGATGTAATTACTAATTAGTCTTAATTTTATCCTTCTGTGTGTGTTTGTGTGTGTGTATGTGAGAGAGAGAGAGAGAGATTGTGAGCTAAACAGTTTGATCGCTGTCATCAGATTGATCCACCATAGTGCGCTGAGAGAAACCAGAGCCCGAGCACTCGTGTTACAGTGTAGTAATTAGCTTCACCAGTCACTAATCTCTCTCTCTCTCTCTTCCTCTCTCTCTCCGTCTTTTTCTCTCTTACTCACACACGTACAATCGGCTGACTGGCATTTTATTAGTTGAAGAGAAGGCCTGTAAAATGAATTATGAAAATTATTTATCTTGAATAATAAGGCAAAGAAGCCATGCCTCCTTCAATAGGAGAGACAAGTAGACAGGCCATAATTCCTTCAGGAGGATTGACAAGTACGTATACAGGGCCTGCCTCATTACCTAGAACTGGCAAGTTCTCTAGGACTGGAAATTACATAAGCCATGCCTCTTCCCCAGCAATGACAGATTCAGAGGCCATGCCTCCTTCCCTAGGATTGACAGATACTCAGATTGCACCACCTTCTCCAGTACTAAAAGTACACAGTCCATGCCTCTTCTTCAGTACCTGACAGGTACTCAGGTCATGACCTCTTTAGTAAAATAAGGAATAAGCAATTTCTTATTTTAAAAAAATCCATATAATACTTTAACATATGGATCCCTGATGCTCTACAGACACAATTAGGAAATTCATGGTTCTAGATCAATTAAATGTTTGACACTACAATGACAGTTGGCATTACCTGTTTTAGGAATATGTGAGAGCGTTAGACATGTAGTGACCTTCTTATAAAGGATTTATAAAAGTAAGTTAGGTTAGAAAAAACTCTCTGTCGTAAGATTCTACATTAAAAAAACCAAACATAAATTTTAAAGGTTCCACATTTTACCATAAAGCATTCTTTAAAAGTATGTTGAATAAATGTTTTCACTGCCAATAGGATTCTTCATGAAATCCTTTCTAAATGACAAAAATGCTATTGTACAGTTCTATGTAATGCCATTTAAGGAACGACTAAAGAAACATTACAAAGTCATATGAGACAAATTTTTTATAATATCCAAAAAATATAGTAGTATATTGTAGTAATATATCTTCTAGCAAAGTACTAATCAAAACAGCTAAATAAGGTGTATTTGACTGCTCTATATCAGATTGATTGCTTTCTTTGCTACTAAAATTATTTTAGCTAATACATCGAAGCATTGTTCATAAATAAAATAGAATATTAATAATAGCAGATAAATGTTTAATAATCGTAGAGTCATAGAATCCCCAGTGGTTGTTGCGTTGTTCTTAAGCATTTCACTGCATATCATATGGTGTATGGTTGTGTACATGAAAAATAAAATTTTTGTTGTTTCTTTTATGTGTGCATGTGTGTAAGAAAAAGAGAGTGAGAGAGTCCCCCCCCCCCCCCCAGCAATGTGGTTTGCTAACAGAAACCTGTGGAAGTTCATATCTTCGTGGGGACCCAATGTGCTACTGTTTGGCTGATCCTCACAAGGAAGGAGGAAGGTCAATGAAATGTCCTTATAAAGATAGTAAGACAAGTGTGTGTGTGTGTGTGTGTGTGTGTGTGTGGGTGTGGGTGTGTGTGTGTGTGTGTGTGTGTGACTAGTTGACAATCTCTGAGTGCATAGATCTCTTTAATCTCTCCTTTGGGAGCTTTCTATGCTGCTCAATAACTGCCTGCCGAATCCACTCAGAGTTCCTCTATGATGGAGAGAAAAACCTCTCCTCTGTCCACATCCCTCCCACAACCCTTTCCAGATTAACTCCGCAATCCTTTAATAACCATCTCTTTTTTCCTTTTTCTTTCCTCACTATCCACCCTTCTCCAGCCCCCTGTGGTTTCACTTGGGCCACTTGACTTCAAGAGGCCATCTTTTATTTCTCCCTCAGTGCTGTAATGACAGCACCGCTATTAATTAATTGCACACGTAATTGCAAAATTAAGTTTTTGGGAAAGTCGGTAATGATCTGCGGAATTACACGATGAGGTCACATTGTGAGGGACTAAGGGATTTTTGGATGTTGTGTGTATAATCCAGCTGTACTTTTCCAGGCTCTGTCTGTAATCTTTATAAAGTCGTGTCATGGTCATCACTCTTTCCTGACCAGAGAGCAAGAAAATGAGCAATCCTCTCCTGATTTCGACTTTCGCCCACTTTAATTAACTCTGCTGTAAGATAATAGGCAGGATCTGAAGCCGAGTGCGAAAAAGTTTTGACAGTAATTTCGACATCTTGTCGCTCTTTGAGGCCAAAATGAGACGTGAAAGCCTTCTCTGATCTGTTTATTGTGTGCCACATTGGAGAGAAGATGCGTGGTGTTTCTGCTCCGTTTGATATGAAGGACATTTATTGTTCAGCCAAAGCAGGAATTCTGTAGAATGGAGCGAAGTGTCTTCATGGGTGAATCGTTTTGTTTGAAATGATTCAGATCGATTTTTCAGCACAAAAGCTTTCAAATTGGAATTGAAACACCATTTGACCAATACAGTTTGACTGAAACACATCTAATTAAAACTGATTCCTATTTCACTCTTATTTTTATTATTTTTCAAATATTTTATTGCCTTTACTGTTAATTATATAATATACGCTTTATACACAATGCTTTGCATATGTATTCACCTCCCTTGAACATATGCATATTATAGGGTTGCAGCATATAGCTGAAATGGAATGAATTGTGATTTTATGACATAAATCTATGCAAATAAAAATAAACATCAATATTTTGGGAATGAAAAAAGATCAAGGAAAATAGAATTTCAAATTTTTAAAAATAACCTGGTTTCACAAGTGTGCACAGCCTTTTATAATGTAGTATGTGACTGATCAGAATTAACTAATCACATTCAAACTCATGTTCAAAACTAATGATCATACATCTCTCAAGAATTAAGTGATTCTGTTTAATTCACAAATAAAGATACTTTTTTATTGTGGAGTTTTCTACTCACCAGCATATATGCACAGAAGGAAGGAAGATACAGATAGAACACTGGTCCTGGTGTCATAGTTCTCTGGGGTTGAGTTTCTAGGTTGAGTTGTACTCTGGGAGTTAGACTTCTGGCACAAATTTGACCTATTGGAACTTATTTTTGATAGGTATCAGGGATACAAAACAATTTACACTATAAAATGCCATGTGATCATCTACAAGGGGATTAACTGAGCACCATAATGATTATGTTACCAAGAACAGGATGTCATCAAAACAAAAATACAACAAAAAAAAATTATCAGGGAGGAAGTATGCTAAGTTGGTAGTCTCACACCAAACATCCTCAGTACTGTATCACACCCTGGAGTGTGTGTTTAATATTTATTAAAATATTTATTACTGATTTATTTTTTTTATCTGATATATATATATATATATATTTTTTTTTATTAATTAATTAAAAAAATTTTTTTTTTAATTAATTATGCATTTTGGTGAACCCAAATCTAGTGGCACACTTAATAAAATGGAATATTTATTATCGTTCAGCTATTAATAATGTTCACTGACACAATGCACAATGTGTGTTCGTATGAGATGTGTGTGCGTATGAGATGCTGATAGTTTGTGTGTTTCTCATGCAGTTCTGTTTACGCCAATGAAAGGCTTTTATTCAGCACCTAGACTAGTCTGTTTCCCAGGAGTGTCGTCCTCCCTCCCTGTCTCTCTGTGTGTCTCCCTGTCTGTCTCTCTACCTGTTTGTCTCTCTCTTTGCCTACTTCTCTTCCTATTTGTCTTTTTTTGTCTCTCTCTCTCTGTCTTTCTCTATTTGTCATTGTCTCTCTGTCTGTCTCTATGTTTTTCTATCAGTTTTTCTGTCTCTTTTTCTGTGTCTCTATCTGTCATACACTCTATCTTTCTCTCTCTGTCACTCTCTCTCTCTCTCTATCTGTATAATAAGGTGTTGTTCTGAGGTCTGTCTGCCTCCTTGGTGACGGATAGATGAGAAGTGCAGTGTGAGCGCTGGGACTTGAATGTGATCTGGGTCAGGGCGCACACACAGACACACACAAATGCACACAGTTCTGTATATAACCTATATGCCATACATACATGACTATACTATATAGTGTATACCTTAACATCCTGACCACAATAACCATACAAACACAAAATGTCCTATCAGTATTGACCCTATATACTCTGACAATACCCTGTATACAATAACCATATTAAACCCTATACACTCTGACAGTGTCCTAAATGGGCATTGGTGGTTCAGTGGTATGGTATCTTGCCTCCCATGCAGAAGGCCGTCATTTATTTCCCACCCAATGTCCAAACCTCAGCCAGAGTGCAGGTCCCAAGGCTGGAAAAAAGGTAGGTTGCATCAGGAAGGGCATCTGGTGTAAACCTGTTGGCAACCAATCAAATGGAGCAGCTGAAAGACCAAGAACAACTCTGACAGTGTCCTTTAGACCCTGGTCATATTAACCCTATATACTTTAAAATGCCGCATACACCCTAACAATACTAACCTTATACAGTCTAACCATGCTTACCTTATAAACCATAATCATTGTAATTCTATAATCTCTACACATACTAAACATATCAAATCCATACACGTTAACCAAACAAACTCCCAATAAACCCCCAAACCAAACTTATGCTAAACACCCTATACAGTACATACCATTCTATACACACATATAGGTACACACCTATTCTACATAAACCATTCTAATTCCTATACACAGTAACTTTACTAACCCTACTGTATATACATGTGATTCTTACTTGCTGGCACAAAACACCCTAAATACCCTACTAAACACAATCTAATCCTACTAATCCTCCACAACATTATCACCTAACCATATCAACACTTTGTACCCTTAACCAACACTCTCTGCACATCCAATACATTCTTTTGCTTTGTCTCTTTCTTCTTCTTCTTCTTCTTCTTCTGCTAACACAATATACCTTACCCATACTCTCCATAAATAGCCAGTCTAACAATACTAAGTCTAAAACCCAAGCCACACCAACAACATAACCATACTAAAACTATACACCCTAATAACTCAACTATTCTAAAAACACTCTAAACTCACTATACACACTAACTATGGAGCTTGTGCAAGTGACAGAATTGGTGACACCTTGTTGATGCTGCCCTATTGCTTGTCCAGCGGTAGTGAAAGATAGTCTCCAGAGCTTGAAATTTACCATGCCAGAGCCTCGCACTTTGGTAAACTGGAAACTTAAACAGCAATTGGAAATACATTCCAGACATGATCATTGTAATGTCTGAAAAGCTTCAAACAAGTTCACATATATTACCCAAAGTATCAAAACATTAATGCAAAGCCTTCAAAAAAATAATAAAAACAATCTCTTTTAGAAATTTAATCCCATTGTCTAACATGAATTTTTTTACTTTTACCACCTTTTTAAAGACTTTTATTAGCATGATGTGCTCAACACTGTGCTTCCATGGGTTTATGCCGGTGCCTTGGTTCGACCCTCTAAGGTAAGACAAACTTATCTTACACTTTAACAGAAGGGTATAGCTTAAGGTGCATGACATATAGACACCCAGAGTTTAGCGGCTGCACTGATGTGCATTTTCTGCCAAAAGCAGATTATCCTTGTACACAATGGCTGAGGGAAAGTCCAGCAGTAAGCATTTATGCAGACATGTTCAACACTTTGGTCTATCTGCTGGTTTATCTTCTGAATATAGCTGTAACATAGCAAATGGAAGAGCAGCAAAAAAACCAGAACTATTTTCTTACCTAAGGCATAATAAAATGATGTCAGCCATTGGCTGATTAGTGTATTAGCTTAATTGCCAGAGGGTTATTGTTTGGAATCAGAATTTATTAAATTTCTTGGAGGCAGATATATAAATCTGAATCTAAAGATACATTTAACATTCAACTTTCTGTCACTAGTTTTAGGGATAGCACATGCTAAAACTACACTTACTTTATACTGTAGACCTACAGTTTGATAGTGGAAGGGATGGCAACTCTGGCATATCACTCATGCATTTGCTCTCACGTATTCACTCATCATCTAAATAGCATTATCCTGGAGCCTATCCCAGGAGACTTAGGGCACGAGGTGGAGTGCATACTGGACAAGGTGTCAATCCATCGCGGGGCACACACATACACACACATACTGTTAAATTTTTGAACACTAATTAGCCTAATCTGCAGGTCTTTGGACTGCAGGAAACTCGGAGGACCCAGAGGAAACCCACCAAGCACCAGGAGAATATGCAACTCCATATTAACCCTGCACACAGAGGCGGGAATCGAACCTGGCTGACAATCAAACCCAGGTGCAAGGCGATAGTGCTAACTACTAAGCCACTGTGCTGCAACTCATGCATTTAATTAAAATTTAAATCTTTTGACACATACATTGCTTAAAATAATCGTCTAGAATATTTATAGCTTTAATAAAGCAGGGTTTTTGGAACCCAACACAAGGATTAGGCAGGTGAGTATAACTGGCAAGATGGCCAAAGCAACAAATCACTTGACAATTTTACATAGCTGCAGAGATCAAGACAACAACCAAATACCCCTAACAGTGGCAACCACCTTAAAAACTCTAACTTCAGTAGCGCAAACCTAGTTTTGATGCTTGAAACCCTCGATACCCATAGCAACTCGACCTCTTGTAGTGACAATCATAATAGTTCTAGTTCCAGAAACATGAACATGAACATGCTCCAAATATATCTTAAATCTCATTTTACACCCCAATTTTGCTGTAGAGGAGAGAGAATGAAAAAAAAACCTTGCCAAACTATTTGGACTGTTAGCGCTCTCCCATTTAGCAAGAGGACAAGCAGGAGGGGACGGTCGATCACATTTATCCACAGTTTACACCTTTTTTTTTTTTTATCTCTGAGCTCAACATAGATCATGTTTCCAATGAAAGAAAGGTGAGGGAAAGGGAGGGCTGGAAGGGGATAGAAAAAAGTTCTCTCAGTGCTAGGTTGGATTGAAAAGTGAGCTTGGTGCTGACAGCTAAATGCGCTAATTTTCTTTTGGGTGCTCGGTTTATCTTACTGATTGTCAGATAAAGTCAAGGAATCAGACCAAACTCATCATGATGATGTCAGCCACTATGAAGGAAGCCAAAACTTTAGAATATATCACAATGATGATACATACATATGTACTCAAGGATTCTTTGATTATTTACAATAAACAAATTGCTCTGAGAGCCTTTTATCACACAGCAATTTGCCAACAATTAAATTTTTTGTGTTCATTCAAGAATGATGCATTACAAATTATATTAATTTTCTATTCAAAATTAACAACTGTCCATGATGCAAATAAGTTCCTCTTTTGCCAGGTTAATGTTAGTAGACGTAGATGGAAGTGCAGATTCTATATTAATATGTGATGTACAAGCAAAACAAATCAAAGACATCAAACAACAATCATAAACATAATCTAAGGTCACAAAATGACAAACATACAGGTTATAAGTGATACTGAGGCACACACAACATTTAACAATCTTGACTATCAACGAATTCCTGTTTTAGCCTTCCTAGATTTATATAGTTAAAGGGTGGATGGAAGTGCAGATTATGTTTTATCTGTTATTAAAATGATATGAAAAGAGACTCAATAACATAAGCTATAGTCACATAAACATACACGTCATAATTCCAGTCACAGTCGTTATTTGCCACTAGGCCAACACACTGATTATAAAACGCCCCATTGTGCAATCTTTGCCACTTCTGATTCTCCTACTGAGCCCACTTACCTCAGTTACTTATATGTCTGCTGCATCCATATACAGTCTAGTGCTTTGTCAGGTTGGTGTCATGTAGGTGTAGCTGGATGCAAGTGCAGCTTATATTTTAACACATAAAGTACAATAAAACTAATCAAAGATTTTAAATAAGAATCAAAAATAGCTATTGTCACAAAGCAATGAACATAAGCAGTTCATAAGTGAAACTGAGGCTCACATGACAATGAAAAACAAATGCTACACCAAAAGTGCTTTGCAATTCCCCATACAGGGTGATTCATTCGAAAGAGGCCCTGAATATTCTGTAATAACTCTCACTAGGATGAAACAATCTGAAGGAAACATGTACAGTGTGCTCTGCAGTATATGGAGCTTTAAAAATGGCAGGATGCACCAAGTCGGATAAATAAGGTAGGCCCCAGACAGCCATTGCGCCATTTAATGTTGTACCCCTTCACTCAGTCACTCAACTTCTCATTAGGATGCTAGAATTACAGTAATGAGCAGCTTCTTCATACTGTGAACCTGTTGGGTCACCAATTAATTTAAGCGATGTCAAAGTGAATTTCTGAGAATATATGATGTTCCTGACATACCCTTAAATAGTGTTACGGAAACAGGAAACAACTATATCATTGATACCTTCTCATGGGATTGGAACATGGAACATGGAGAGTCATGTTGAAATGTGTCTAGCAGAAAATGGAGATTACGCCCAGCATTGCATGTAATAGATGTCAAGGTATGAAGCATATTTTTTGTTAGGTTTAAATTGCTTTATTATAGTGAGAGTTAATACAGAATATTCGGGGCCTCTTTCGAGTGAATCACCCTGTATTTTTCACCATAAAGTTTCATGTTACTTAAATCTAATTTTAATATCAGTAAGCCTGTTGCTTGTGAAAGAGATGCTAATAATGGTAATGCTAGCAATGATGCTAATAGCACCCCTACCCACGTTTGAGTTGAACTCCTGATTTAGGAATTAGGAAAAGGGTGACTTATATTTTGCATCTCAAACTGCTAGCTTCAATGGAGCCACGACATGTGCAATTTGATGTAATTATCACCTTTTTCTCAGTATGACAGCTAATAAGTGCACCGTCTTCCCTGTAGCCCGAGCAAACACAATGGCTGCGCAATAATCACCTGGGTATTTTTTCTCCTCTTTTTTAAAAGTTGCATTAGAATGGTGATTACGTATAATATCGACTTCTTATCTGCTCAGGGCTGTGCTTCATTACACCTACTGTATCCCTTACATTACAGTGCCGTGAAACCCGAATCAAACCCCCTTCATCAAAAGGCCCAGTTTAGATGTCAAAAGCCGACTGGGGTTCATTAAGACTTACGCAGACAAAGCAGCATTCAGGCCTGGAAACGGGGAAAAATAAGGCAACCCACAGTACGACACAACTACCGATGACTCGTTTCAATATTTTCAGTGGACATTTTGATGATATCCAAGTGAGGTTTGCTCAGTGGAGTGTGCCGAACAAAAGGGCTGATTGAGTGTGAGGGGAGAATAGAGCTTGTTCACATTGTCTAATGCTTTTGCAAAAGCTAAAAGACTGCTGGGAAAGTGAGACTCATGGGGGGAAAAAGCAGCACTAGGGGGCAGTGCCACTGCATTGGCGGGTTAAAAAGGAGAGGGGGAAAAAATTCCCTTTTTATCCCAATTTGAGTTTTGTTGAAAATACATTAAAGTTGCATTGGGAACTGTTTTTAGTCAAAGTATCACATTTATAACATTTATGTGTACTTAATTGAAGCCTATTTTAGAGCCTATCAACTGATATAAGGTGTTTGTAAATATTACACAATGATTACAGTGGTAATGCATGTATTCTTAAACTATAAAAAAAATCTATAATATGTAAACTGCAAAAATAAACTGATCACTTGTCTTTTTTATTTTTCATGATTTTATCAATTATTTTATTTAATCTTATTTCTACATTTCATATAGTCCTACAATGTGTTTTAGATAAGAGATCTCTTACTTTTATGAAGATTTCTTTTTATTTAAATATTTTATTCATTGTTGCACATGTTATTTTGGAAAATAATTTGAATTTAAACCAGACATTTTGAAGTAACGTAGGGACGCTTTCTCAGCTATTTCTCTCTCCTTGTGAACTGTTCAGGTGCCATTCACAGTGACATCATTCTAGTCACAGATGTTTTCCTCGACTTTAAGCATACAGGACACACACACACATGCACACATGCATGCACGCACGCACTCACGCACGCACACACACACACACAAGCACACACACACAAAACAGGGGCCAGTAAAACCAGGGCCAGCTTCTGCTGAGGCCGTTACCCACAATTCACGACGATGCTGGATAGTTCCCACTAGGTTCTGGTCGGCCTGGAAACGGCAACTTATTAATCTTGTGATGGAGGGCCAGCTGCCTGAATCACCACTGACCTGCTTGTGCTTGTGTGCTTTCTCTGTTTCTACTTCATTTACTTCCAGTTTCTTGGCTGTTTAAGGCTAAAGGAAAGAAAAAAACATGTCACTTTAACCTGCGTAATACTCTGATGCTTGAAAAAGTTTGCTAAAAAGATTCTTTGATGAAGGAATTTTTATATAATTTTTATTTTAAAATAAAAGTTTTATTTTTGGTTTTACATATTTTGCGATAAGTGATTGGGTGATTGAAAGGCACTAAATACTGTACATTGAATAAATATGTAAAATAAAAATAAGTACGTTGACAAGAAGATAAGACAGACATAACAGACAATATTTTTTTCACTTTAATGTTGTAAAAAAAATTTTTAAATGTTAACAAGTGTTCAAGTTACTATTAAGTAACTTTTAATGTGCATTTATTTATTCTTTTCTGTGCTCAAAAAATACAAACTACTCACTTAAATATTAATAAATTGTATATCCATCAGGACAGGACATAAACGTGTTATTTTTAAGGTTTTCTTGCAATTCCTGTATCCCATCCATCTCTTTTTACGTTAAAAAGAAATGCCTGTTTCTGATGAGGTTGGCTAATTCAGGCCAAGCGCTTCAGTTCCCCAAGCTTTAATGATATTCCCGCAGCATATCGGACCGCCGTTGCCTGGAGACCGGATTTCAGCTCGGCCCCTCTATCCATTCCCACACATCAGAGCTCTGAAAAGCAAAGTTTTTTTCCTCCGGGAGCTTTTGATTCGGTCCGGGCCGAGGCCCTTCCCCCTGCTGGGGCGGTTTGGGTGGGCAGGACGCTGGTCACACATCAAGGCCTGGAAACAAAGCCCCCAGGAAACCTGCCTTACACACACACACACACACACACACACACACACACACACACACACACACACACACACACACACACACACACACAGACTTACTGCACTGACCTCCATTTTTTCAACAACAATTCAGAGTTTTATGCTCACATTACTTTCTTAGCATGTCCCCAAGTGTTTTATTCCTCTTATACCACAGTGATTTGCCAACAATTTTTTATTCTTTAAAACAAGTCAAATCTGCTCTTGCCATTCATTCCATTAATGGCCCATCTTTTTTCTCTCTCTTGACGTTAATCAGACCAAAATATGCAGCTTACTGAGAAACCACAAAGAGAAAACTCATCTGTCCTGAAGAAAACATAAAGTTGAAACATTACCCTCACAGTGACGTTGGAGATTCCTTCAGGAAAACTTCTCCATAAAGAAAAAAAAAATCACTATATCAATGATTTTTTAAAATCTGTTTACATGGAGGACCACCGTACAAGCCCCTGTAAACAAGCTGTTAATACAGACATGTATTTGACTGAGCGCATTAATACAATTCTGTGATTTGCAGCTACTACTGTCAGAGCTGCTGGTATAAAAAAAATAATAAAACCTGTGACCAATCACAAGTCTTCACAAATTCAGACTTCTAAAGTGCTTTGGTGTAATGACTTTTAGTGAGTTTCAAGACATATCACATAAATTCTTCCATGTGTATCATACATCATTAACCTCTCCCTCTCAATTGAGATACAGGTAATTATCATTTTGTGTACTGTATATAATATATGGGCGTAGATAATCATGGCTGGTCTATATTATAAAATATTAGATGACGATATATTAATAAACAGTGGCCCCATAATTATCATTCTAATAGTTTATAATTGTGACTATTATGTTTTAATGTGATGTATTCTGATACTGAAATTTCTTCAGTGCAATTTTAGTTATTTGTATGTTGACTCAAAAAATAAACAATTAAACACCAACTGTGTGATGAGCCAACAAGAACACAGTAAACATTTAAGACATGTGTATTGTATCAAAATTCTGATATATTACAAACTTCAAAGATTTTCAATTGCTAAACACATCATAGAGCTCCCCTGGTTCTTCCACATCGTACAAATTAGCCACACTTTTCCTGTTGTATTATGTGAATGGAGTATGAATTGTCGAGGATGTTGCTGTCAGTCATACTCAAGCAAGAACTCGTCTCATATTGCAGCAGAAAATAAAGGCAGCATTTGTGAAGGGCCTTATCGAGACGGTGTGGTGTAGGCCAGCAATGTGATAAGGTCTGGCAACAACGAGAAGACTGTCTCTGCACTCCGGGAAAGACCTAGTCTAGTGCTGCTTCTCTTTTTTCTCTCTTGCTTCTGCTATCATTAGCACTAGTTTGTTGCAATAGGGAGCCACAATACATTTATAGTAATATTGTCAAAGGAAAATTAAACAGAGAGACAGTGGAAAGATTTGTGTACAAAATAAACTGTTGTGTTTTGAGATGTCTGATTTAGTCCTGTATGTTCTGTTTTACATTTGGATTTCTAAATTTTACTGTATCTTATCAAATGTATATGCAGTCAAACAATGAAAGAATACATGGTTTATGCCTGTGCTGCGATGATATGCAGGTATAAATATTTATACCTTTACTATGAGAAGTCGCTGTCATCAACTATTTTGAACACTTTTGTGGCTGAGAAAGAAAGCATTCACAAAAAATTCTCTATTAGTTGGCAATATTTAAAAATGTTTGCATTGTATTTCAATATCTGATTATAATTCACTTGTGCAATACTTCTTTTCACTTGAAGTACAGTTCTAGTGCAATATTTAACTAAATTATATGCCAGAGCTAATTCTATTCATTCTATTTTACTTCTATTTATTGTTATTTTTCTTAAAATTTTTACATTTCTATTTCTTAAATTTTATTTTCCTGTCTAAAATATATAGTAAATTAATCTGAGCAACTGTATAACCAAGAGCAAATTCCCTCTGGGATTAATAAATTTATTTGAATCTTTGAATCTTGAATCTTGAATTAATTAAGTTGTCTTTGATTTGCTGTCAAACTGTTTTAATATTAATTAAACGTCCTTCTAAAAAGTTTTTCTAGATGGTCTAAAAATGGTTTTCATTCATTCATTCATTCATTCATCTTCTATACCGCTTTATCCTGTATTTAGGGTTGCGGGGACCTTGAGCCTATCCCAGGAGACTCAGGGCACGAGGCAGTGTACACCCTGGACAGCGTGCTGGTTTTCATGTAATGTTTTGTAAGCAGTACAATACAACAGTTTTATCATAATGTTAAACTTGTAAGTGGAGTAGCAAAAATTCTTTTTCATTCAATATTACATTTTAAGTATTAATTTCCTGTATTAACTGAAGCAAGAATGTTCTATACTATGCCCCAACCATGCCATGCTCTGCCTGAACCATGCCCTGCTCTATGCTATGATTTGCCAAAATCATGCATACTTTAGCTACAATATGCCCTGGTTTGCTTGAGAAATGCCCTGCCCGTTCTGCATGAATCATGCTGTGTGATGTCCTCTAGCTTCAAAGAGCTCCTGTTTTTACCACCTGCTAGCTTTGAGAATTATATGCTTCCTCTTCCAGTGCTAGCTTCAATGGCATCACGCCCATGCCACACCCAAGTTTCAATAACATCCTGCTTGTGCCACACTCTAGCTTCGGTGGTGTCATGCCCGCTTGCTCCATACCCCATTGTACTGGCGCCATCGTCTGCCTTTGAGGACATCATGCTAATGTCAAGCTGTAATCAAAGGCCCAAAAAGTGGCTGCTCAAGTCCCAGCCCAGTGCCCAGTTCAAGTTCAATCCCTAGGCCCGTGTCAAGTTTCTTTGCCATGTACTCATTCCAAGTTCTAGTATGCCAAGCACAAACCCGGTACCCAAACCAAGTTGCAACATGGTCCATTTGTTAAGGTGGACAAAGGAGGTTTCCTTCCCGGTATTCTTTACCACTGGATTTTGTGATTTGTTTGAGACTCATGTTTTTTACTTGAATTTTCTATCTCACTTACTATTTTGAATTCTCTTTACCTCCTGTATTAACTTAGTCCGGGTGCTGAACATTTTTATTAATTTGTATCATTATCGCAGGCGAAGATGTGCAGTATTCTGAAACTGACATTGATTTTCGTTGCATATCTTTGGTGATGGGTCTATTGTCTTTATTTCTTTGTTTTGGTACACACTAATACTATGAAAAAAATTATCATAAATAAATAATGATTAATAATGGTAAAAGTTAGTTAGTTTGGTAAACTCATTTAACAAAATGGAGAGCATATACAAACTTCATTCATTTTAGTAAAATAGTAAATTGTAAATATATGTAAATTCATGAGACCAGAATCATTTTTTGAGTGTAGTTGCTGGTATCCAGTAACATTCAGAAGTCACAACAGAAGTCAGTTTTGATTCTTGTTTCCTCCTCATTCTAATAAAGACTTGTCTATTCTTCTCTTTACTCACGGACATTGCAATTTATTGTAAATGTTCCTAAAATGTTCCAAGCTACCCAAATATAACATTATAAAATTGTTATTATTAAAACTTCTACAACACAAAAAGTTGTAGCTACATTTTAAGAACTCCTCCAGTACAATATCTGAAAATGTTCTCACAGAATCCAGAAAATATATTTCTGGGATTGTTGGCTTTTTTGGTCTTATTTTTGTGTGTTATTTAAAGCTAGCATTACTGCTTGATTAACTTTTATGACTGAAATGTTATTTTAAATGTTAGCAAACAATCACACTATTTTTTTTCACAATTTTCACTTTTCAAGTCATCATGTATTTCTGGAACTTAAGTGGACCACCCCACCCCAGTTGTGCCCCCTTGTCCACCTCGACATTCCCGTGTGCTGATGTAAGCCTCTCAAATGAGCTGGGCTGTAGATTAGTGCCGTGTTTCCAGGCACTACACACTCCAACGGCTTTCCACTCCAGGGCTCTCACTCAAGCCCAAACCCTCCCGGAGTGCCATTTCAAATTAATTAAGCCTTTTTCTCATAGGCCACCGCTGAGTCCTTGCATCTCTAGACCACGTTTCTCTCTCCAGAGCCTTCATAAGGTTTCTGATGAGGGAAAAAACTTATGGGGCAATTGACACCATGAGTAGGCTGGGGAATTTTTTTTGTACAATGCAAAAGTGGCATTATTGAACTTGTGCTTTCAGTAAGACATTTATAAAGAGACGGCTTTTGAATTTGCACAAGGGCAAAAGGTCATGTTTTTAATTCACATCATGAAAATTTTCTAGGAAAATCAACTCGAAAAATGTCAAGATCACTATTATTTTCAGAATTTAACATTGATGTTTAACATTGTAGAGCTGGACAAGAGGTTATTGCTACAATATTGTATCTTTATTAATACAATTCTACTGTATTTACACAGGAAAATTTAAATGTATTGTCTGACCAGCAGTGCTGTGATAACAAGGGTAGAACTTAAGGTTAATTTAACCAGCCAATGGCAAACTTGACGGTTAATCACACCACAAATTAACTTAATGTATTATAGATTTATATATTTATTAGCTAGGATTTAATTCAACATTACTACAGATTTTGTACTGAAAATTTTAAATTTTAATCTAACATTGCTATTTAAAACAGTACTTGCTACCTAAACATTACTGCTAGATAAAGTTGGCTGTTTTTTTTTCTTAATTTTTTAAAATTACTTTAAATATTATACTATTAAGTGGTGTTAGTATAGGTTTAAAATAAGGGTCAGCCTGTTCCTACTGTATGTAGTATTAAAAATCATATAAATCTCAATTGATAGGGTAATGTTAAAATATATATATCTTTTACATATTTTTTATTTTATATTTTTTCATTTATCTTCTGATAACCTTTCCATAAATTCTACAGTAGCGAATCTACCATTGTAACCATAACAAAACAAATAAACTGACAAAAAAATCTTATGGTCCAGCAAAGAAAAAAAGGTTAAAATTTATATATGCAGACATCTGTAACGAGTCAATTTGCATAAATTAACATTGTCAGCAATACCAAGAAGCTTCTGCTACTTGCAGTAAATGATGGATCTTTCTGTCTTAAATGTTAACAAACTCCCCTCAACCCCCCCCCCCCCTCTATTCAGTGGAAGTTTACAGATGCTATGGTTTTCCAAAGTAACTGAAAAAAATATTGGCATCCTAATTGTTTTTTATTTTATCTTGCCACTGTGATGGAGGAAAAAAAGAGGAGACATGTTTGTTTTGCTATTTATCAATATCAAATTATATTGCCTGCTCTCTCTCTCTCTCTCTCTCTCTCTCTCTCTCACTCTCTCTCTCACTTTATTCTTCTGTCTGCCCCAGCAGAAGTTTGAGTGTTTGTGAGTTTGAGTTGTGTTTCATTACATCACCACTTCACCAGGGCACTTAGAGAAATGCTGGTTCTGATCAAACCATTAAAATTAGGACTGAGGATGAATACAGGTACAAGATTTTAAGGATTAAGTAACCAAAAAAGTTAAATATAATAAAACAACAAATTCAAATTGCAAACTATTTTTAAAGACTTTTTTTTCTCTGCAAAGAACAACTGATTTTTATTTATTTATTTATTCATTTATTTATTTTACAAATACTCCCCATTGCAGAACCAAAAGTCCAGGAGCAGAGTTAGACCTGATCCACCCCCTCCTATCTAAGGGAAATCAGCATCTTGTCTGTTAATAATTAGGGGTTGGATCAGATCCAGCTGCAACCTCTAGACAATTTTTTTTTGCAGCGAGTCTCAGCAGGTAAGCTGAGATACTTGGATAAATGTCAGTCAATATTAGTAATAGCAAATGTTAGGGGTAACACAAGGTAATTAATTTTATTAATAAAGCTAAATACTAAACACATGAAAGTTATCCCATGCTGGTTGATTGCAAATGTAGTCAATAAAACCATACAGGTTATAAGAATTACTGTAAATTGTTGTGCTAACAAATCTGCATAAACAAAATTAACAACTTTATAGAAAATATGCATATAATGTCTTACTTCAGCTGTAAGAAATCCAAACCAGATTCATTTGTTAATGTTCTGGCTGCTGAACATTACATAGAACAAGTGAATAAACAATGTACAATAGTGTTTTATCTGTATTTATATGTAAGAATGCCGAATCCTTGCTGTGTGATTGTAATTACCATGGGGAAACAAAAACAAGAAAAAATAAGTGGTCCAAACACAGATCCTTGTGGAACTCCACAGATCATTTTTATTTCATTTGTCTTGCTTACTAAATGTTCCAAGTCATTTAATTAGCATTATTTTCACAAATTCAAATCCTGCATACAGAGGTGCGATATGTTACTCCACATCAAACTGTACAACCAAGTTGTCGATAACATGATCCAGTTGGTCAAAATTGTTACAAAATTGTTACCTCTGCAAAACCATAAAATTCCACCTCCCTGTTTAATGTTGCTGTTCTGATCAGGCTTTGGGCAAAAAGTTTAAGGTTGCATTTAGTTAATTTTAGTTAATTTAATTTAAAGAATTCTGTCGCTTCCTCTTTTAGAGTCTCATCAGCGCCTCACTTTTCTCTCTCTTGTTCTGCTCTACACTTTACAGAAGTTTGATTAATCAAGATAATTAATTTCTCTGTAAATTACAGCCTTCATTCGAGCTGCCTTTAGCTGGAGTGAGAGCTGTTTTGACAGGACAGCATGCGGGTTGTCTTTAAGCGCAACTCGGCCCTGTTTAATGACAAAGATATCATGTGGTGCATCTTCAAACACGATGCTGACACATGGTATTTATGCAGTCATTCTGTAACAAGGCAAATTGCACTTTTTATGACATTCGGAGGTTTCTTTCGTAGGATACAGACGTAGGCTGGTGCTGATTAATAATGCATTTTTTATTTTAATAAAAACTGATTTTAAAAAGACGAAAGCATCAAAAGAGACAAAGAGCCATTGTGTATTTACAAAATTATCCAGTCCTGTCATTGTGGCAGTGAGTCACGTTTGAAGGCGGCATAAAGTCGCATAAAGGAGCAATTTAATTCTAATTTCGCTCCAATCTGTGTCTGAAACAATTGAAACAGGGATTTGATGTGTTTATCTCAGTGTGTAATTAGGTATTGTTCATCGCTGAAAAGTTTCTATCAGGAGGAATGAAGCTGCGTTGGCAAGAGTGTTAGCGCTTAATCTTTTTTCCTTAGGAATCAGTTTCCTGTTGTGTTAAAACTTATTTGGCATGTTCAAATCCACCCATATCACAAGATTTATCTTAATTATTTTACAAACTAAAGCAGAAATGTTTAATAAGTTCTTTATCCTAGAATTCTACACTGAACAGTGTTTGGAGCATGGTATCATGGTGGGATTCCATCAACCTTCATGTGCAGATTTTACTCACAATTGTGCTTACATTAACAGACTAAAAGAAAAAACTCAGGTTATGGGATATGTATCATGTGCATGTGTATGGGGGTCTGTTTATGTGTGCACAGATATACACTGATCATTCTTAACATTATGACCACCCGCATAATATTGTGTGGATTCCCTCTTTTGCCAACAAAACAGCAATTTACTGTGTGTTCTTACACATGTCTATCAGAACCAGCATTGCAACAATATGAGCTACAGTAGCTTTTCTATTGGATTGGGGCACTACATGGGTACATGGGCCAGCCGTCACTCCCTACACGCATCAGTGAGCCTCGGCCGCCCACGACCCTGTCACCACTATACGGTTTTCTTTCCTTAAAGCACATTTAATAGGTCATGATCACTGCAGCCCACAAACATCTCGTCTCAAAAGCTGTAGTTTTGCTATGACCCAGTTGTCTAGCCATCACAATTTGGATCTTGTCACAATATGTAGAGTTACAATATCTTGTTACAGTGGTACCTGGAAGTGGGTTCTGATAGACAGAATATATTATAGGCAGCAAGTGAACCCTTTTTCCCTGAAGTTCATGTGTTGGAAGTAGAAAAAAATGAGCTTTGAGTGACTTTGACAGTGGATTCTAAGGACGGAAATCAGGAAGGAAGGAAATTGTGTAGGATCCCCTTACAGTATGTCACCTGAGCAACTTTAGCCTCTCAGGGAATGATGCTACAAGAAAGAACCTGGAAGTTGGCAGCTGATCCTGTTGTGGGTTGCTGGGTGGGGCCTCTGTGGATCGGACTTGTTTGTCCATTGCATCCTTAGGATCATCAATCACATAAGGATTTGGGGAGTTTGGAGGCTGGGTCGGGCCTTGGACTTTTTGACTGCTGAATATATTTACCCTGCCCAGTCCTCAAACACACACACACATGATGGCATCATAAGCAAAGTTTTGTGTAAATTTCTCAGTGGCATGCCCTGTGGTATCTATGTCCAAAGGGATCTCTCTCTTTCTCTCTCTCTCTCTCTCTCTCTCTCTCTCTAGAGTCTCGCTCTCTCTGTGCGTGTGTGTGTGTGTGTGTGTGTGTGTGTGTGTGTGATTATTGAGCACTGGATTAGACAGATGTGTCTCCAGTGTCACATGACAAATGACTAATTAACGCCCATAAATGGGCTTTAATGTGAAAGCCAGACTGAAGTCATGGCTCCAAATGTAATACACAACCTTTTGGATTTATTTGTACTGTAAGTATCTTCAAAGTATTTAATGCATTTTTAACCTTTTTAGGGAAGCTTATGTGTGCTGTTTTTGAAAACTAAATTTTTTCTGCATAGCTACATATTTTCAATAATTATAATGTATGATTTAATTATATTTCTCTTAAGAATAATAACAATATATAATAATACATTTTTTTTTGCAATTATTCATTTATTCATTATATAATCAATCAATTATTCAAGTACAAGTCTTTTCATCAATATAACATTGTTAATGTTGTTGTTGTGCTGCTGATGTTGTTGTTCTTGTTAACAAACCAGTTATAAATTAAAATGTAAATAGATGTTTGCAATATATGATACAAAAGTCTCACTTTTTATTTGATATCTAATAAAAGTAATGTTTTTATCAAAAAGTAATTAGACTTAAAATTTTGTAATTTAAAAATGATTATGATGATGATTATTATTAATGTTATTATTAATATAATAATTATTAATAATTATGTTGATGATTATTATGATTATTATAGGTTTAGTTTTTTATTGGTTGTTGTCATCATTAATAACATTACTGACATCATAACATTATTTAAAATAACATAATTTAAAATCACTTGAAAAAACCCAGTTTATCGATTATCACAATTATATAAGGGGTGTTCCAGTCAAACCAGAACACAGTTTGGGAGTAAAGACTGCCTTTATTTCTGTATACTGTATGCTTCACATCTGAAACGCAAAATCTTTAATGGCCCAAACATGTGGAAATCCCTTGGAGTTCAGGACTGTATGGGAGATGCGGTATGTAACTCCCAGCTGAGTTCCTGTTATGTGCATGTTGTGTGGTGGGCAGTATGAAGTTATGCATTGTTCTGCAAAAACAGAGCTCCTTTGGTGATCAAACCAGGTCAGTGTTTTACTCGCTTAATGTTTAAAGAAGTGAATGCAGTGGGCTCTGAGCCATCTTGGCCAGGATTCTCAATGACAGACATGAGGCCTTCTTTAAAACATTTATACCATTAAACAGTCTCATTACTATACTGTGCTTGACAGTACTTACTTACTGTCAATCGGTTTTAATGCCTTCATTCAAAAGATTTCATTAACATTTAAAGTCCTGGTTTGACTTAAAAGCCAATGTATTTGCTAAATAATGACAAATAAAGAATCTTGAATCTTGAAAAAAAAAAATAAAATAAAAAATAAGGGGTCAACTGTGTTAAATTTAAATTCAAATGCAATGGATTAACAATGATTATTGATTAAATTAATTTTAAATAATTTTTAATTATTAACTGGGCATATCGCAAATTGCTCAGTGTTATCTCTCATTATTATATATATTATATAAAGCATACTGTACAAATGTATTTTATATCCTGAAGAACATGCTGAAAAGCTGGCACTCCACACTTTGCACTTCATTAAGAAAAACTCAGATAAACTAATTAATTGAACGTGTCCATTGAAGTTCACTACCTGGTGAAAGTAGACTACAATCAATTGCTTCTGAGAAACTCTGATTAGCATTGAACTTATCGATGACATATTAAAGAAAGGTAGAGAGAGAAAGAGAGACACAAGAAAAAAGAAGAGAGTGAATTAGCTGAGACGTAAAGTGTTGGTTATTAAGAGCGATATGGGGAAAATAACAGTGTACATTCCTCAATGAAGGATTTCAAAGTAAGGACAATTATTTGCTCAGTAGGCCTCACTAATCCTGCTTTATCTGCATGGACACCAGTGAAAATACTCTGATCAAAGAGAGAGAGAGAGAGAGAGAGAGAGAGAATCCAAAGCCTTTAAACTGAGACGATTCCTTGATTCCTTAATGAAGCTGATTAAGCAATTTTATCGCATTTATTGTAATGTTTAATAAAAAAAATTCATTTGTTTCTTTCATTATACTTAATCTCTCTCTCACTCTCTCTTTCTCTCTCTCTATCTTTCTCTCCTTCTCTTCTTATTTCTTCTTATTTTGTGTTTTAAATTATTTTAATATGTTTTTCAGTTTTCAATGTTTAGCTGTTTCTATGTTTAGAAATTATTTTTTAGATGCAGACAATATAAGTCATATAACATAGATTGAAATACTGTAAATCACAGGCTCACCTTGAGTGAGCTCAAATGGGACTAAATGGGATTAAACTCATCTGATTTGCTAAACAGATTAATTAATTTCCTCAGTCAAACGTTTACTTGTTTGAAGAAAGAGTCTACTGATACTGATTCCTTCAAATAAAGTAAGTCATTCAATTAATGTTTCCCTCATAATTCTTCATTTAATTCCCTTTAACTCAGAATGTAGTCAGTTATTCAAAATGAGGCATTAAGAGTACAGTGGAACCTTGGATTACGAGCAAAATTCGTTCCGGAAGTGGGCACGTATTCCAAAATACTCGTAAACCAAATTTAATTTTCCCATAGGAAATAATGAAAACTCTAATTATTCATTCTACAGCTCAAAAAAATAAATACATAAAAATAATTAACACAAAATATAAAGTAAAAATAAAACAAATTAACCTGCACTTTACCTTTTAAAAAAACTTAAAAATAAATCCAGACAGATAAGTGTTTCCGTTTGTGCACGCAGGCGCTGTGTGCGCACACCTTACACACACACACATACACACACACACGCACACACACACACACACACATACACACACACACACACACACACACACACACACACACACACACACACACACACACGCACACAGAAAAAACGTTGGCTCAGTTGTGATGATGTGACGCTCGGTGTCAAAACAAGAAGCGCATGCGTGATACATGATACTCGGTCCTCGTAAACCAAGACAATGCTTGTTTTTCAAGTCAAAATTTATTTAAAATCTTTTTATTAAAAATCTTGCAGAACACTTGTAAACCGCGTTACTCATAATCCGAGGTTACACTTTAATTTAATCAAAGCGTATGGCCTTCAATTTAGCATCATATAGCATCATTATCATAATACAAAATTTTTTATTGTGTAAAAGAAAAAAAAACATTTTGGTCATACTTGAGTGAAAATAAAAATTTTTCCTCTGTCTGAATTTTTACATTTATCTCTCTTTCTCTCTTTGCTTAGAATTACACACATTTAATTCTAAGCAAGAGTATGCGAGCAGTGGTTTTACACACAGCCAGGTGTATGTACTGTACATCACAGAACTGTAAAAAAAGGCTGTGTAATTATTTTAGTGAGAAGTTGCTGACAGCAAGTATCTTCCCCTCCGTCTCATGCATCACTTAAGCTGCTAATAAAGATGTGTGTTCATTGATTTAAGCCGACTAATGATACTTTTTAACTCAAACACACCGAAACTTTCCCGTTGCATCTGGCAAAATAAGCAGGAAAAGTTCAGAAGTGTCATAGTAGCATACTGGAGTCTAAAATACACTGTAAGATTTATAGAGCAAACATATATGTGTCCTGGTTAATAAATCACAAATGTTTCTTAGATAAAGGGGAGTTTCCTGAGTTAAGAAGCCAGGAATGTTCTTTCCACTTCAGAGCAAGTGTTGCATTTGTGGGCTGAAAACACCAGACGTTTTATAACCAATGGTGTGAATTTAAAAATATACGATGATAATGGATGCACTGTGTCTATCTATCTATCTATCTATCTATCTATCTATCTATCTATCTATCTATCTATCTATCTATCTATCTATCTATCTATCTATATATCTATCTATCTATCTAGTACTATCTAGTCTAGTATCTATCTGGCTAGTACTTTGATAACAGTACTCATCACATTTCATAGACACAAATTCAAAGATTCAATCTAATTATGTACCTAATGTATAATTTTCTATCCTTTTCCTTGTTCTTCTAAAAATAATTATAAACTAGTTCACTATCATCCAAGTTCTGTTGCTAAAAGTACCCTGTTACCACTTTCATTGATATTTGTATACAGTGTTGCACTCATTTTGTGACATCACAAACTAAACTTGTACATAACTTAGTCCCTGAATCAATTTTATATAGAAAGACAAGAAAAGTCAATGATTTAACATTGCATAATATAATGAAGTTTAAACTTTGTAACGGGTCTAGTCCATGGAAAGCAGATGTTAACGAGCTTCTTTAATAAGCACTTTAAAACCTCTTATTATCTTAACCTAATTTAAACATTCAGAGCTTAATATCTAGCAGTACTGTTTAAGAGAATTTTAACAATTAGAATGTTTTGCAGATATACAAAATTTCTTATTCTGTAAAGGACAAAATCTAAATTATCGAGATTCCATGGACATGTTTAACACTGCTCATAAGTGTGAAGGATTTACGTAACAAAGAATACACATTTATTTGTAATCTAAGCAGCCCAGAAACTTTTACTGTTACTGTAAAATTCAAGAGTTTAAACACTAAGATTGCATAAATGTTGGGAGATCTTTTTTGTTGTTATTTATTTTTATTTATTTACCAGGTGGTAAATCCTGGAGAGATATTGTTAGATTTTGAGTATTTTCTGTAGAAATAACATGAAATGAATGAAAAACATGTAGTTCTGGAACATGGCATCAGGAATGACAAGTGCAAGCATTTTTTTCTGTTTTAATCCTGTAAAGGTTTTAGAGTCACTGAATATTTCTGTCATGCTCTGGGACATTTTATTTATTATTTTACACAATTAACAAATGGGTAATTATTTTTTGCCTTAAAGATTAGGGGGAAATGCTAATTGGTTAAGTTTATTAAAATTCAGAAACAAAAATTTCAGACATTCAGGTTCATGCAAGACCATTTGTTTCTTGCTTCTCCATTGTCCTGGAGTAAAGCTGGAATTTCATCTGAAATCAGAGCTCTGCTGTATGACCCTTTTTTATTTTCCATCCTCCCTCTCTCTCGTACCTTACATGCCTCCTATTAAGCAGTGTTTTGACATATATTCAGGAACTCCTTCAGAATCCTCCTTCTTCTCATTCCGTGACAGCCAGTTTACACAAGCCCTCTCAAATTATTGCAGAAGTTTTTTTTTCTTCTCCCCAACTAGCCTCTTTTTGTCCTGTTTTCAATCTCTCCTGGACATGCTGGAAATGGAACGCTGCCCCAATTTATGAGCTGCAATCTGTCTTCTCAACTACGTTATTTATTTATTTTTTTAATAGATGAAACATCTGATTTTACACTTTAAAGCAAACATGTTTGACTTGCTTCTGATATTGTGCATCTGTTCACAGAGTGGAAATGACAATGCATGTAAAGTAAGACATGAAACTGATCATATCCTGCAGAAAATGTCACTAAATTGCAGGGGAAATGGTTCAAGGCTTTTCTCTGCTCTTTAATTTCATCGCTACTCCATGTTGACAAATCTGACAGATGTCAAAATGAAAGAGATTTATTACAACATGCATGCTTCAAATTTGTTAAAAGGCATCAGAATGTTATATGTAATGATTTTGATTGACAACAATAATATGTCACATATTTCCCTCTCACGTCGTGTACTGCAAGCAGTGGCTTTTAGCAAACCTTGTAGCTTGCAGTGTACAGGTTCTGTGTTGTCCAGTGCCTTGTGCTTTTTGTTTGGATGGTCTACCTAGTGTATCTTGAATAATTTTGCCTATAGTACTTATGCACTGTGCTAATTCTGTTTAATGCCCATATGTGAATTTTACCAGTTTGCCCATAAACTGTATAAAAGGAACTGGACAAACCCCCTGTAACACCATCAATAGGTTTTCTGAAGAGCGGATTTGTACAGTAACTCAACTGTGGGTGCTATGGTCATCACCATCTTGGCAGGAGCTGTTGGATTTACACCTCCATTTGTTGTCTAAACGAGGAGAGCTGATCCCACTGCATCACCGGGTTTCCTCCTGATTTGGAGGCACAGTCTCGTGAGAGTATAATGGAGAACCAAAACACCAAGCCTGTGTATTTTTTATGCTTTACATTCTATATTTGTGTCAAAGATGTATAAAACTCACTTAGTTAGACATGCAAACTAATCTGACTTACTATCATGCTCCAAGAACAGAACTTCAAGGACTTACTGTATTGTGATATGGTGTTATGGTCAATTGCCAAAATGAAATTAAAACTGGTAGAGTAGTCAGCTGATATACTCACTGTCAGCTGATAAACTCACTACTGTTCATAGTGTTTCTCATGATCTTCAACAATCTTTGTTTTGAACAGGTTTTGTGTGCAACAAAACTTAACACTTGTTTCTTTTATCTAATTTGCTGACACTACTTGCTGTGTGACTCATTAAAAATCACAATCAAAATATGAGTTAAAACTCAGCCAACATATTAGTGATACTAAATTATATACTTACATTACCACAAACTCAACTGCAGACTGATTTAGCCATTGTGACAAAGCTGTGGGAGGCAGAGCTACAGTATATCTTTTTTTTTTAATCACACAAAATACACAGCTATATATCAAAATATCCTTAATACTTTGGCATATATGCTTTTTAATACACTAATCAAAGAAAACATACTAAATATTGTTTATAAGTTTACAACACTTAAAAAAAAACAGTTTTTCTCAAAAACAATGAAATTACCTAATTTTGCTGTCAAACTGTTCATTTATTCTTTGCAAAGTAAATACTCTGTGTTTTGGGCTAATCATTACCAAGCAATACCTTGTGTCAGAGTGTTTGTTTTTGCTGTTGTTTATTACTTGCCAGTCCCTTGCCTGCACCCTAACCATATTCTTTATCTATTTCTTTGTAATCAGTTTAATATAGTTTAATACAAGCCTTTCCACCGGTACCTGCCTATGTGACAGAATATTCTACTAACACATGTATGCAGCCTGAAAACATAGCAATCTCAAACTCCATGTGAGAACATTGATGAACATTCTGTCAGGATGGATTCATGATACAATTCCATTTTTACATGAAAAGTCTAGTGAACAGGAAATGGCTGAGGTTTATGATGTCTCTGATCACAGACCAAAGACATTCAAGCTTGGAAAACTTTCATATGTTTGTTAAAGGCCCCTGATAAGGGTATCCCAATCGTCTGGGTATGAGCCTTTCATAGAAACTTTTTAAGGGGCCCTGTACATAGGTTAAGAACCTATCTATCAGCCGATTATAGTTGGGTTACTAATGGCGCTTTTCCACTGCATAGTACGGCACGACACGGTTCAGCTCAACTCACTTTTGGGGGGTTTTCCCCTGGGAAGAGTACATTTGGTCCCTTTTTAAGTACCACCTCAGCCGAGGTTCCAAGCGCGCCGAACTGTTACCAAAACGTGATGTGTAAACTATGCTGGTCACCGATTGGCCGGAGAAAATCGTTATTACTGCATCACTGAACTTGCGACACGAGACGCAACAGAACCGCTATATTTAGAACAGCCAGAGAAGGATCGGACGCACCTTTTTGTATTAACCAAAAATTTTCTTTGGCTGCCATCAGCCTCTTTTGAAACAAACTCCTTCGTCTTGCTGTTAAAAACATCCACATGCCGAGAATGAAGAACACCATGCCGTCGATATGCTCTATTGTTGTGTGTTTGTGGCGCGTTTACAATGATGTCACGGCAGTAGAGGCGCCGCAACTAAAACGACACGTGAATAATCCCGCCCACTCTAAAGTGTTACTAAACTGCAGTGGAAGCGCAAACCGAGCCAAACTGAGCCGAACCGAAGTGAGCTGTACTGAACCGTGCTGTGCCGTACTATGCAGTGGAACAGAGGCATAAGAAGGCCATGAAGTCAGACTCATGCTACAACCAATGGAGTGGTCTTCAACACCATGATCAAGCCTAAGGCTGAAAAGGTGACCTCCTACACCATGCTTAAATCTGAGGCCAATAGGGTGGCCTCCCAGGGCAAGATCATGTTAAAGCCAACACGGTAGTTCCCAAGCCAAGGACAGACAGAGACCAACAAAGGGGGACCTTGCAAACCATGCTCAAGCATGAGGCCAACAGAGTAGCCTTCCAGGAAATGCTCAAGCCTTAGGGAAGCAAGGCATATTGAGAAGCAAGGCCAGGTGTATGGCTTCAGAAATCTAAGTAAGTAGCTACATGTTTATAATAGAGGAGGCACCACCAGGTGTATGATTTAGAATCAGAATCAGATAGAGTTTTATTGCCAAGTACGCTTGCACGTACAAGGAATTTGTTTTAGTGACAGAGCTTCTAGAACAAAAAATACAAATGACAAGACAAAAACAGCATGACAACAAAAATAAAAATAAAAAATAAAAAATGGTTGACATCAAATGGAGTACGGTGTGAGATACTTTTAAATAAGTTACATAAATATCTGAAATCTGTGGTATTATACAGAATATTGCACGGTGGTATTTTTTTTGACCGTTAGAATGATGTTTAACTGTTAAGGAGGTAGATTTAGAGAGTTTAAAGGTGTATAGTATCTCTCCCTCCATGTAAAGTGGAGTCAAGTGTAGGTTTTGAGAGAGCTCTGCAGTAGAGTTAGATGTATGGGCAAGAAATGGAGACATACGACCTTGTTTATGGCTCTAGTGATGAGGGGGTGGAGCCATATGTAATGCTTTCATGAGTTAAGATGGCAGATTCTGCCATATAGCTTGAATTAGTTCAAGAAACAAAGCCAGGAGTTACAGAACAAAACAAGTAACTTCAGGATTAACTACAATAATCCACCATAACATTAATACTCTCCCAGGTGAATTTAATAGCATTGTTTATCAATTATATATAAGTAAACTGGTGACAGAATCATCACCCCACGGTTCAATTATGCCTTTGGGGAACAAAGGCCAGCTCAACTGGTTCGAGCCCACGGAAAAGACAAAATAGCACAAATTGCTCAAATAAGTCAATGCTGGCCATGAGAGAAAGTTATCAAAATACCCAATACACCATAGCCTGCCACATATGGAGTTTAGCTATCAAAGAGCAAGGTTGTTGATTCAGCATCCATATTCTCCAGATGTCAATATGACTGAACATTCATGGAATGTGCCAGACAAACACGTTCAATTTATGGAGGCCTCATCCTGCAACTCACAGCAGCCAAAAGATCCATTGCTAACATCCCAGTGGCAGATACCTCAGTGCACCACCAGAGGTCTTGTGGAGCCCTAGGGGCCAGAGCTGCCTAGAAGCTCAAGGGGAACCTACACAATATTGGACATGATGCTTTGAGTTTTGATGTTATGAGTGATTGGTGTCTATAAATTCTATATAATACACATACATAAAAGTATATAATATGAGATCTAAACATAACATTTCTGTTTTACCCCAAAGCCAGAAGTAATAAATCATGTCACACATAATAAAGTTCTAAATGCTAACAAATAGAAGATGGCACACTTGGCAAGACTGGCAACTGATCATCAGTGCTGATTAATCTTGTACCGCTAATCCTCCCAAAATACACACACTGCTCCATTTGAAATGCGTTTTTACGACTCGCTGTGAAAGTTTGCCCGTAATTATAGAGCACTTCTTACTAATTGGATAATAATTGGAGCAGGTGCACTGATCTGGGGCTTTTAAAGCTTTAGCATAGGAAGCGACGATGGCATGCAGCCAGAAAGAGCCTCTCAACTTGCACATTTTATTTTCAAATGGAAATTTCTCTTCTTCAGCCCACGGTTTTATTTTGAGCTTTAATTAGCCAGAGGAATATATGTGAGGTCACATTCATAAAAAAGTCTATGACATGTTCTATAAAATATTTTTGTGTTTCTGTGTGCTTTGTAATTTAAATAATAGAGAATTTGTTGTATGTAGTGTATAAAACATACAATAAATGTACAGTATTATGTCTAGTCTATAGATAATTCAGAATATTAATTAATGGTGTTAGTGAACACTGGTATTAGTGTATGCTATCAGAGTACAAATATATAGTACTATATTTATAAATTCAGATGTAAACATAAATTCATGTATCTACAATTTGATAATATATGTACAGTATATTCTAAGTACTGTATTTTGCACAATGGATAGCATATAGTGTATGTGAAAATATAGTGCATGTACAGTATAATGTTAGAATGCAAGTCAAAGGTCATGCATAGTATATGGCAGAAGTATCAGAATATACATACAGTTATAATTACTATTCCAAGTCATCTAACCATCACAATTTGGCCATTTGTCACAGTAATCCCAGTTACAATTTCTTATTACAATGGCATATGGTAGCTGGTGGAATATAAAAGACAAAAAGTGAACCTTTTTTCCTGAAGTTCATGTGTTGGAAGCAGAAACAAAAGGCCCCACTTTTGATAGGGTTTGAGTGAATTTGACAAAGGGCCAAATTGTAATTGCTAAAAGACTGGGTAAGGACAATTCCAATGGTGGGATGTCCGTTGCCTGCCGTGATCACAACCTACCTCAGCTCCAAGGGAGGAAAATTGGTGAACCGACAGGGTCATGAGTGGCTAAAGCTCAATGAGGCACGTGGGGAGGCTGGCCTGTAGTCTAATACAATAGAACAGCTACTGTAGCTCAAATTGATGGAAAGTTTAAACCAGGATCCAGTATAAAGGTGTCATAACACATGGCGTGTCACAGTTTTGGTGGAGAAAGAGGAGGGCCTACTAAATATTAGGCAGGTGGTCAGTTATGGCTGATTGGTGTTTGTACTGAAGTATTTTTAACATTGCATTTAATATAAATTTTATTGTGATCAATTCTACTTAATAGGCAACAGGAAATGGATTGTCACAAATCACTCACACAAGGCCATATGAAACACACGTGCACACACACACACACACACACACACACACACACACACACACACACACACACACACACACGCACACACACACACACACGTAGGGCTACATTTTCTGGAATATTTACTGTAACACTCTGATATACTCCTCTGTGAAATGCAATGAATTAAGGTCACATTTCCACAGGATTCTGCTTTTTCTGAGCTACAATTAGCCCATCTCTAAGGATTTTAACAGCACAGGGAGAGCATTAGCTGATTAATAATCCTAATATGCTGAAAAAAAAAAAGCACTCGTCTTTGAACTCCACTTAGTGTGGCGGGTGAGAGTACATGATTATATTGTTAGCACCACAAATCTTAAAAAAATGCAGTGCTCTTAGTTTCACGTAAACAAATAATCCATAGCGTCGGTGCTAGAGCCCATCTCTCATCTGCTCGGATTAGACGGCTGGTGGAGGAGAAAAGAATGTTCTCTGGCTTTCATATCTACCACAGACCTGCATTTTCCCTCTATTTAGCCCTGCTTAGGAAAATTACCACTTAATAAATGCGGCGCAGGGAGAGTAAGCGTAATTGAAGCTTTTCTGGAATCTTCGCCTCCTAGTTTTCAAGTGCACAGCATTAATAATGAAAGTGATATGAACACTGCTGGATGGGTGGAGATGCTAAGGGGTCTCTCTCTCTCTCTCTCTCCCTCTCTCTCTCTCTCTCTTGCTCTTTCACCTCATCTCAACCTCTTTCTCTACCTGTGGCTCCGGAGCTCTTTTTTCTTATGGAAATCAAGTGCCGTTTTTCGATTGAAGGCTGAAAGATCTGGAGCGAGGGAAGTGCTTGAGTGTTTTTAATGAAGCTGCAGTTATCTTCCCGAATGCATCCCCATCCTTTTCCCTACTCATGCATACCATAATCCCACTATTCACCTCAAACACTGAGCTTTTTCTCCTTTTTAATTGTTTGTGTGATTCATAATGAAAAATAGACATATTTAATAAAATATTGGCAACCGTATTTGGGAATATACTGATGGAATAAAAGGGAAAAATTTCAAACATTTCTTGAATTATTTACCTGAAGTATTTATATCTTTATTTATTTAAAACTGCTTTATTGTATGTATAGAGTGTAGAAGATAAATATCCAGTATAGTGTATGTATTAGACAGGATATGAGCATTTAGTGTGCATAGAGTATAAAATACATATTGTATAGACTACATATTGAATATACAAACCCAGTCAAAAATATGTCACACACTCTAACATTTCATTCAAGTGATATTAGCCTTAATTATGGTGTGCAATGTGGTAGCCAATTCATGTGTGAAAATGACTTCTGTATGATAGGTGTATTGCTTAATGTGCTTCACTTTCTACACTGACAGATACATTGTTTTAGAAATGAACTCATCTGAAAACATGACTCTTTTTCATTACTCCAAAGTCCACACTTTATGTTCCCCTGAAAGTTGAGCTGTTTTTTCTTTTTTCAGATTAACAAGTGGATTTCCTCTGGCCACTAAGCTGTTTAGTCCCAATTCTGTGAGTTCTCCTCATGTTACATGCTCTTATTTTCACTATTAAACATAACTGTGATTTCTACACTTGTTTTTTTTTTTTTTTAATGACGCAACATCATCAAGTGTAAGGAAATACCATTCATGATTATTTCTGCTCATATTTATTCGATGAAGTTGATGGTTCAGTATAGTCCCTCAAGTTTCTGATAATTTGATGTTTTTTAATACAGTTACAGTCATTTAAAATCTCCTTAGTTTTAATCAATTTGACCGCTGTTTAGAAACAGTGACTCGTTTTATTTTCTTTTTAAACAGACTCTACACTGTATATCATTTAATGTATAGAATAAGTATTTAAAGTATGTGTATTGTACATAATAAGAGTATATAATGTATAGCATATAGAGTATGATGGAATAACATACTGTACTGTATGTTGTCATGTATTACTGGCTATTTTATTTATACATTCTATATGAATAGCTATTATATATAGTGATTTGTGCTCTTTTTCAATCCCAGATGATTCCACACTTTAGGCTTCATCTGCAATGCATGAACCTTTCCCACTCTCCTTTTTCTCTTTCCTTTTTTTATTTTATTAAACAACATACTTTTCGTTTGAACTCCCGGCTCGGCCCTTTTGATAAGGAGCCCCACAGTTCATTTACCTTTGCTGTTAAATGCAAAGAGAACTACGCCCAGTTCCCTTTGAGCCCATATCATGGCCCAAGGCAAACAGACCGCTTCAGAATTGAGACACTTCCAAGACGAATGAGCTGATAAAGCTCTCTCAGAAGGTGAGGTGACAGCCTCAGAGAGCGTTAGTCCTGACAGATTTGATGGGTTAATAGAATACTTGATATAAAGACAAATATATATATATATATATATATATATATATATATATATATATATATACATGCTAATTCAATCATTGGACTTTGATTTGAATTCTGGTTCACAATGTGTGTAATGATGTGTTGGTTTATTTGCTCCTTCATTCTCAAGGTGCTGTTATTTATTAATTACACAAGGGAAGCATACCATAAATTACTACACCCCTAAACCAAACTGCTCTTCTCTGGACTTGCTTCTAGCAAACTAATAGTTGAAAAAAGAAAGAGTAAACAAGTAAACATTTAATAAAACTGCATTTAATATGCAGGTGCATATCTGTCAGAGCTGAAAATTATTTAAAACCCCTGAACAATTTAAAATCAGGGGGACATTAATACGGTATTAAGTGAAGTTTCAGTTCAATTCAATTCAATTCAATTTTATTTATATAGCGCTTTTAACAATGGTCATTGTCTCAAAGCAGCTTCACAAAAATGAAAGAAAATTTACAAAATGAGAAAAAAAATATATAAAAATTTTAGAAAAGAAAATAATTGGAAGTGTGTATGTGTGAGAAAAATGTGTCTAGATAATAATGAGACGAATTAATGAAATTTCTCTGATGAGCAAGCCAAGGGTGACGGCGACGGTGGCAAGGAAAAACTCCCTGAGATGGCATTAGGAAGAAACCTTCAGAGGAACCAGACTCAACAGGGAACCCATCCTCATTTGGGTGATAACAGATAGAAATTATATAACATCTTGTGTGTTGTGCAGGTGAAAATTCAATTTCAGTGCAGTCTCTCTCCTTCACTCTCTTTGACACACACACACACACACACACACACACACACACACACACACACACTAAGGCATGACCATTTTCTAGAATTTGATAAAATTGTCCAAATTAACATTTTGACTTTTAAAAACACTTCTGTGTTGTTTATTAAAATTTAATTACTTTCCTCAGAAAAGTATTAGTGTATCTTTTAAATTTGCAAAGAAGTGAGTTTAGCTTTATTCTCAAAGTCTGGACCAAGCCAGACTTAAATTCATTAACCAGCTGATGGTGACAGTCATGCCCTAAAACAATGGATAATTAAAAAATCAATTTAGATGGAAAAAACAGAGTCAGGAATGAGAAACAATAGGAAAAAAGGAAGCGTGTTAAGCTCAGAACCTGAACACAGAATGTTGGCTTTTGTTTTATTTTTTTTCCCCTTTTTCTTTCTTTGTTTTTGTCTGTATGCATACATTATGGTTTATATGTAAAATTCTGTGAGGCCAATTTGTTTAAAATCATCATTTGAAATGTACAATACTCATAATTAAACCAACAAAAAAGCAGAATGAATGAGCAATGTGAATGAACGAATGGTGAATATGAATAGTTTCAAGTACCTGGGTGGCCAAGTTTTATACTTTGCATCCTACAATGCAACAAAGTGTTAACATTTACATTTACATTTGGGCATTTGGCAGACTTTCAAAAAACAAACAAACAAAGAAAGATGACTAAAAGGCAGTGAATAGGACAAGACATAGCAATTATGCTGGGTATTTACTGAGGACTTGTGACTGCAGTCGCTCCAGACTTCAGGACTGGAATTTCCTACAGCCTACCTGAGCCTCCAACAACAAACTGGACTCCATTTCAACTTAAAACATCAACTGTTATATTGAACTGCCTCACACACAGTACAGGTATGACTGCAGATCAATCCTTGCTATCTGTTAACACCAGAGGTGTCAAGTAACGAAGTACAAATACTTCGTTACCTTACTTAAGTAGAAATTTTGGGTATCTATACTTTACTGGAGTAACTATTTTTCAGCCGACTTTTTACTTCTACTCCTTACATTTTTAAGCAATTATCTGTACTTTCTACTCCTTACATTTTAAAAATAGCCTCGTTACTCTATTTTTATGATCAGAACGCGCAACCCCCCCCCCCCCCCCCCCCATCCGCATGATAAGAACGCGCACATCTAACCCTATCCTCTGCATCCTCTTCTCTCACACCAACTAACTTCATGTCCTCTCTCACTGCATCCATAAATCTCCTCTTTGGTCTTACTCTAGACCTCCTGCCTGGCAGTTCCAACCTCAGTATCCTTCTACCGATATATTCACCATCTCTCCTCGGAACATGTCCAAACCACCTCAATCTGGCCTCTCTGACTTTATCTCCAAAACATAGCTGTCATAACAAATAGCTGACTAGATTCTATAGCCATTAGAGGTCTTAAGATTTTAAAGATATTGTTCTCAAAATCTTTTCAGTTCATAAATGTTCATGACTTGAAATGATACAGAAGAAAAAACATGCAGTTTGAGCTCAACAACAAGTTACAAGATTGTTCAACTGCATCAGCAAGGTTTCTCCCAAGCACTGATTTCAAAGTAGACTGAATTTTCAAGATTTGCTTTTCAAGATGGTTTGAAGAAGCATGAAGACATGGACAACACTGAGGACATGTTGCAGTGGTCAGCCAAGAGTACTTGCAGATGTAAGCGACATCATGCTTACTTCTCTTCAACAACAGAAGTATTTAAGGCAGCCTATATCCACGCAATATACTGTATGTGGTTAGTTCTCTTAACCTTTTGGAACAACCTACCTGCCAAGTTCCTTCAAAAATGGTGTGCAAGTATATCTAGAGCTATTGATGGCAATTCTGGTTTTACATGCAAAGGGTGGTCACACCACATATTGATTTGGTTTGGATTTGTCTTCTCTTTATTTCAGCATTTTTTCACACCTGCCTAAAACTTACCATCTGCCAGCTCGTTGCTCAACCAAGGAGAAGAGAATAAAAGCCAGGATAAGGATCTACCCTTAGGTAGGGGGCAGTGGTAGCTCAGAGGGCTAAGGCACTGAGTTACTGATGGGAAGATCGACGGTTTGATCCCCAGCTCCACCAGGTTGCCACTGTTGGGCCCTTAACCCTAACTGCTCCAGGGGCGCTGTATCATGGCTGACCCTGCGCTCTGACCGCAGTTATGCTGGGATATGTGAAGAAGAAATTTCACTGTACTGTAATGTATATGTGACAAATAAAGGCTTAACATTACCCAATAACGGAAACTTCAATGCACTTTAGTAAGTCACTCTGGAAAAAAAGAGTGTCTGCCAAATGCGTAAATGTAAATGTGCATTCAATGCTTCTAGAGATCC
>CM060119.1:14876424-14898924 GCA_030522415.1 Channallabes apus
AATGTGTGTGTGTGTGTGTGCATGCAGAAGCGCCGTGTTTGTTTTCTTTGTGCATAAATCATGTAAAACACCCTTGACATTTGAAGCAGAGACATATACTGTACATGTGACTACAAAATCGTCTATGACAATAGCACGGCTTTCAGCACACTGCTTCACTTAGAATGAAAAACTTTAAATACAGGTTTTAATCTGTTTTGGGTTTTAACCAAATTCATTTTAATTAGCAATACTTCAGAACATGGTTGGCAGGGTTTTGGTTTTATGATAAATTAGTAGAAAGAGAGGTGGCGCGGTGGTGTAGTGGTTAGCACTGTCGCCTTGCACCTCCAGGGTCTGGGTTCGATTCCCGGCCAGGCTCGATTCCCGTCTCTGTGTGCATGGAGTTTGCACGTTCTCCCCGTGCTTGGTGGGTTTCCTCCGGGTACTCCGGTTTCCTCCCACAGTCCAAAGATATGCAGGTTAGGCTAATTGGCGTTCCTAAATTGCCCGTAGTGTGTGATTGGGTGTGTGAGTGTGTATGTGTGTGTGCCCTGCGATGGATTGGCACCCTGTCCAGGGTGTACCACGCCTAGTGCCCAGAGTCTCCTGGGATAGGCTCCAGGTCCCCCGCGACCCTGAACACAGGATTAAGCGGTATAGAAAATGAATGAATGAATGAATGAATAGTAGAAAGAGCAAACTTGCACGTGGCTTTTTATTATTATTTTTAATCATTTAAAAAACACCACAGTTACTGAGAAGTTATTTTAAGCAAAACAATCAGTTTCACAAATACAGATTAAGGCAAACTAAGCCTGCATGAATTTATGATATACTGAATAATTTCTATCGTGAGCTCTTTAGCAAAAATTGGAAGCGTTAAAAGGGGGGATTAGGAAATGGATAATGGCCATAATTTGGAATGATATTGAAAACTTTTTTTTTTTTACTATTAATTATGAGAAAATGAAGAAACTGTCTTTTTTGTCTTGTGCTTCAATTTTTAGACTGTTTTTAGATTTGTTTTGTGGTTTTTGAGATTTGAGAATTTTGATAAGATTTGCAAAAATATTTCTATTCATCTATTTCATATCTTAAAATAAACAGACTTGTTTACTTTTTTCAGGTCACTAGAACATTTTAATTTAGAAGCTGGAGCAGTTTGAAACTTTTCAAAGCATTAAAGAATTAAAACAAATAACAGCAACAAGAAATGTAAGCATCAGTCTAGTGCAATATGTATTAGTTCACAATGATCACGTGTGTGTGTGTGTGTGTGTGTGTGTGTGTGTGTGTGTGTGTACTTCTTCAATGTCATCTCTTTCAGCTCCTGAATGCTGTGTTTTTTCAGCTCTGACACAAAAGAGCTTCTTTTCACTAAGCGGTGTATCTTTTCTTTAATGTGGAAAAACGATACCTCCAGTGTAATCAAATGAGCTGTTTACAAGGATTAAGTCGCTGCAGAAGTGAATAACAATGCAGCCTTTGCGGACACACAACCACAATGCCCACAGCCTCCTCCTCCTCCTTCTCCTCCTCCTCCTCCTCCTCTTCATCCTGAGATTCTTTTTATTTTTGTACCACAAATATTTGCTTAGGTTCTGTGTTTGTGTCTGTCTTTTCATCCTGTGCTGAGTTAAAAGAAGTTGCAGTGAGCGTTTTTTTCTGAGATCACAGACACCTGCTACACACACACACACACACACACACACACACACACATATATAGAGGAAAAATAAAATGTGTGTGCAAAAGGCCATGGAAATCAGCTTTTGTCTCAGCTAATGAATCTGTGTGTGTGATGGGAAAGGCCGGGTGTGTATTAGAGGGAAAGTGTCCGAGTCCTGCATGAGAAAGGCGGGAGGAGAGGAACATGAGCCCTGATGAATGTGAGCCCTGAAGCACTGAGCTCACTGAAGGACATGTTAATTAACATATAGTGAGTTCTCCCTGAGAGAGGGATGAATGAAGCGAATGACAATACAAGAGTTTAAGCGCAGGAAGAGGAAACAATCGACAAGGGGAAAGGGGGTAAAGAAGATGGCAGCTCATGCAACTTCTGTGACCTTTTAACCTTTTCTACTTGCTTGGCCTTAGAGTTTGTTTTAGATGCACAGATAAATAGGTTAATAAATAGACATATAGACAAATAATTTTATTATTGTTGCCATTGTTCCTTACTCTTAGGTTTTCTTTGCTATAAGTATTGTTAATATTTATAATTATAGAAGTACTGCTAATGCTTATTATCCAATAATATAATATAATGTAATGTAATGTAATATAATATAACATAACATAACATAACATAACATAACATAACATAATATAATATAATATAATATAATATAATATAATATAATATAATATAATATAATATCATATGATATAATAACAACAACAATAATATTATTATTATTATTATTATTACTGCAGCTGCTGTTAATATTTTTTATGTTTATTTCTGATAGCAGTAAAGTTATTACTGACTTGTGATCATTATTATATACTGCCATTACTGTCATGATTAACATAATAATGTTATGTGTTATAATGTGTGTGTGTGTGTGTGTGTGTGTGTGTGTGTGTGTGTGTGTGTGTGTGTGTGTGTGTGTGTGTGTGTGTGTGTGTGTGTGCACTCACTGCAACCTGTGCAGATATATGTAAGTGTGCATATGATTAGAGCTTAGGTGGCTACTGAAAAAAGACACATGAATGAAACTAGAGCCTTGACTAACAACACACACACACACACACACACACACACACACACACACAGTGAGAGAGGTAGAGAGATGTAATCTAACCTGGATAATGGGAGATGTCATAGTTCAGCTTCAGACAGACATCTAACCCGCTGTCTTATTGTGACATTTATAAAATAGTTACATACCATTCATTCACTTTTAAACACCTGTCACAGGCAATTGTTAAAGAACATCACATACCATACAACATAGTTTTTTTTTTCCTTTTTAGGTCTCACTTACATTAATACAGATACACCCAGTAATTCCTTTGTATCCTAGTTTCCCTTTGTAATTCATATTTATTTGAATTTTTTTTAATGACAGCAGATATTACCAAGATACCACAAAGTGTAAAACTTCTTTGTTCTGAAGATCTTGGAAGAGACTGGAAAACCTGGGAACCTCTTTTGCCATTTTAATGATTACAAACAATTTTAAATATGTTTATTTCTATAGGAATCCCTACAACCTTCTGCGCACAACCTAGTACTATACAGACAATAATGTTCTAAAACAAGCACATTAATGTGAACCTGTTTTCTTCCAGCCACTTCTGCGAAAACTTGTGTGTTTCTTGCCTTGCTTGCACCTTGCTTTGTTGAAACTCGTTTGGATTTGCACATGCACATGCACACACTCACTTCTTGTCTGGATGGTTTGTGAGATTCCAACAAGGTTCAGGGTCACAGCAGGGGAGTGTAGAGAGGTTACATCTGCCATGTTTGCTTTGATTTTTGTTCTATTAATAGGATTAGCGTTCCTGGCACTAGGATGTCTGCTCAGACCCAAAAGAAGCACCTGAGATTATAAACTGAAAAACACACATGTATGCACACACACACACACACACACACACACACACACACACACACACACACACACGAGCAAACACACAAACTCACTCACTCACTCATTCTGTTATGAGCCGCATTGATCAAAATGAAGGCATTACAAATTATGATGTGAACCTGAGGAATAGCAGCTTCACTGTAAAAGGGTTGTAACAAATACATTATGAGGAGATGGTGAAAGAAAGAAATGAGGAAAGAAAGGAATGAAGGAAGACCAAAAGAAAAGATAGAAGAAAGAAAGAAAGAAAGAAAGAAAGAAAGAAAGAAAGAATTGAGCCAACAAACAAACAGATGAGGAAATAGAAATAAATGAATGAAGAAATGAATGAATGTATGAAGGAATGAATGAATGAAGATGAGTGAAAATAAAAAGTAATAAATGAAGAAGGCTAACAGAAGAGATTAAAAGAGAATACATATCTAAAAGAAAGAAAGAAAGAGGCAAGACAACACACAGATCAACAAAAGATTAAATAAATAAAAATGAGAAACAGGAAGTTTAATAAAATAATAGGAAAACAAACAAATAAAATCAAAAAGAAAGAAAGAAAGAATCAAACAAACAAAAACTGTGAGGGACACTGTGGAGGATTGTGAGAGCAGATGAAAAGATCAAGATCTCTTGACTCAACATTGACAAGTCAACAGCCTCTGCATCCACAAAGACACCAGCAATCAACTTCTCACATCATTCTCTTCACCACCCTGGGGCAGAAAATACAGGAGCATCCATGCCACCAACAACAGACTCCACAACAGTTCTGTGTTCTGTGCACTGTTACAGTACATATTGCAACATTGTCCTAGAGAAACAGCTTTTCTTTTCCAAATGTATACAAGCTATATCGAGGAATGATAAAAGTCTGTCTGAGCAAAGGGGCTGCGAATCTGAATCAGACTCTAATTTGACTCATTTAATCACGGAAATACAAAGTCCAGCAACAAATCAGCAGCAGGAAAACAAATCATGTCACGTGTTTCAGGTGCATTTTGATTTTAAAAAGAAACATGCACTCTAATTATATCCGTAAGACAACACATTAAAGTCACAAAGTGTGATCATAAAGGCATTAACATAGCTTCATTCCTTTACATATTGATTAGGAAGAAGAGAGTTAGAGGAACAGTGTGTGAGTCCATTATCAGGACAATTATCAGGATGATTATATCTTTGACTTAACTTTCTCCAGCCCAACACAAAGGATGAGAATGTTTTACACAAATACAATTCTCGCTGTTTGTACATGATGAGCTTGTTATTTTTAGTTCTAATTACACGCCTGGGTTAGCAGTAAACTCCAGCCTGAGTTACAGAGTGATGGAATCAGGCTAAACATGCCGAGTGATGATGTTAATGACAGACAAATGATGAGTTTCACATCATCAATGTCAATAACACACTCAGACCTTCACATGCTCCTTTTATTATCATAGACTGCCTAACTGTTATTTAATTTGAACACATTTTAACAGAAGTATGTTTACATTTAGGCATTTGACAGATGCCCATATTCAGAGCAACTTACACTTACAAATGTATAAAATCTCTGTGGTGATCATGTTATTATTAAAATGTGAAGATTTAGCATATTAGTTAAAGTCTAAATTGAGCTGTGTCAGTAGTGCATACTTTGGGGAGGTGCAGAGTGTGGTCAAAATAAATGCACCTTTCCATATTTTTGAGGTGAAGATGGATAACACATCGAGTGTCTGACTTCACAAACCTCCCATAGAGCGTGTGAAATCTGCAGCCTCGGCATCTTGCGTCTGATTCGTCACTGGCTCTGCACAAATGTCCTGTAGTAACGTTCTTCAATTATTTTCTCTCTTTAAAGTGCTGAGGGTAAATTGATATTTAGTCAACTGGTGTAATTGCTCTTCGTGAAATACACACGTGGTGTTGTGGGGTAAAAAAATAAAATAAAAATCAAAGGGGAGATTAATCGACCTCAGGCCTCATAGTTAGTTGGTTGGTTGGTTTGAGATTTGCATTTTTTTTTCTGTTCGCTTAAGGCTACTGTACATCTATGATTTGACACAACACATCCGATTCCTGAATCTAAGATTTAGTGCTTCGCTTGCAAAAATAGAAGGTGAAGATTGTGTGAGTGAAAAATGCTGCTGCTTAAGAGTGGCTTTTGAAAATAAATTGCTGACATTTCTTCAGAGCTCTGTTTGGTAAAAAGGTAAATGAGGGCAAGTTTCCCTGTTTAAGCCGCCACTGTAGTGAATAGTGAATCACTGAAGGTTAAAAATAGCAGCTCGTTGATGGAGTTGAGGCTAAATCGAGCCTGTGAGAGGATTTGAATATAAGGATTAAAGGCATTGTGAACAAATTGCCTCAGTGTATTCATGAGACGGTCAACAGCTGCCTTTGAACACACACACACACACACACACACACACACACACACACACACACACACACACACACACACACAGAGTACTGTACATTCAGATTCTTATTTTTAGCCAATAAAAACACAGTGTTTTTAAATTCGTTAATGTAGTACATTTAGAGTATTAATTCAGACTTTTAGACTCATATGTACTTACTGTAATACTTAATAAACTACAACAACTGATGAACTACACTAACAAAAAACTAATTAACTACACAAAGATGGCAGTGCGGTGGATTATTTGGGAGTGATCAGGTCATAGGGATTAAAGATGGTGGTGAAATGGGCTATTCAGGAGAGCAAAGAGGTTAAAGATTGTAATGGAGAAGATGGGTTAGAGTAGAGGGATTAAAGATGGAAGTGCAGTTGGCAAGTCAGTAGAGTAAAGAGGCTAAAGATGAAATTGCAGTGAATTGTTCATGAGTGGGCAGGTCAGTAGTGTAGTGGAGTTGAACATGAAAGTGCAGTGGGTGCAGAGGGTTAAAGATATTGAGTGGGTCAACAGAGTAGAGGGGTTAAAGATAGAGGTGCAGTGGGTGGGTCATTAGAGTAGAGGGCTTAAAGATGGCAGTGGAGTGGGTGGGTCCGTAAAGTAGCAGGGTTAAAGGTGGAGGTGCAGTGGTTGGGTCAGTTGAGGGCTTAAAGATGGAGGTGCAGTGGGTTCAGTAGAGTAGAATTGTTGAAACTTGAGGTGCAGTGGGTGGGTCAGTAGAGTAGAGGGCTTAAAGATGGAGGTGCAGTGGGTTCAGTAGAGTAGAATTGTTGAAACTTGAGGTGCAGTGGGTGGGTCAGTAGAGTAGAGGGCTTAAAGATGGAGGTGCAGTGGGTTCAGTAGAGTAGAATTGTTGAAACTTGAGGTGCAGTGGGTGGGTCAGTAGAGTAGAGGGCTTAAAGATGGAGGTGCAGTGGGTTCAGTAGTGTAGAATTGTTGAAACTTGAGGTGCAGTGGGTGGGTCAGTAGAGTAGAGGACTTGGCAGTTGGCAAGTCAGTAGAGTAAACAGGCTAAAGATGAAAGTGCAGTGAATTGTTCATGAGTGAGCAGGTCAGTAGTGTAGAAGAGTTAAACATGAAAGTGCAGTGGGTGCTTCAGTAGTTGGTAGGTCAGGACGATACAAGGGTTAAAAATGGAGGTGCAGTGGGTGAGTTAGTTGGGGGGCGGTAGAGTAGTAGCCCTTTCCCAGGTCATATATCTGTATCTGCAAGGTGAGAGTAAAAAACTTTAAATATAAAGTTACAGTGGGCAGATCAATAGTGGTTGATGCAATAGAGTAGAGGAGATAAAGATAGAGGTGCAACGGGCAGGTCAGTAACATACACAGGTCAGTAAAGTTAAAGTGGGGTTAAAGATGGAGGTAATAGTTGGGGTAGTATAGCAGGTCTGCAGTTTATAACAGTGTGATGACAGACTCTCTACACTCTGTTACACAAGTATTCATCATTTAAGCACCATCATTGTCGTCATCATTATCACTGTCATTATCACAGCTGATTACGCTCAGGAGATTAATGAAGCGTCTTGGAGTGAGACTGGCATGGTGAATGGCCAAGTTGTTCTCTCTCTCTCTCTCTCTCTCTCTCTCTCTCTCTCTTTCTCTCTCTCTCCCTCCATACTCAAACATACATGAACACACAATCTTCAAAAAGAAGTATTTGAATTAAGTTTAGAGGACCATTTATTTCAAGAAATTTGATCTCATAATATATTTAGAATGCAATAATAATTCTAAGCTCAGACTTTTTATTGATCAAAATGAGTAGATTTTTCAGAACAGCAGCAATGACAGTAGTGTATATATGTATATAGTTACCCTACATTTATTTAAAGCATAATATTACATGTAGTTGCACAGAGCATTTCTTGGATGTTTAAAACACATTTAAGGAAAATGATGATGTTCTGAATCATTTATTTTCATCCCCATGGTTACTGTAGGTGTCCATGTAAAAGACTTATGCTTGTATTTTAGACCATGAAAAATAAGGAAGAATGAAGAGATTAACCAAAAGAGAAAGAAAGAAAGAAAGAAATGTGTAGATGTGAGCATGTGCTCATGAGCGTCTGTTCTGTGTTAGGTGTGAAATAAGTTGTTATTATTATTATTATTATTATTATTATGAAAGTGGAAAGGTAAATAATAATAATAATAATAATAATAATAATAATAATAATTTACATTTACCTCAGTTGCAATCACAGTTTAATAAAATGTTTCTGTTTTGTCATAGCTTAAGCTCCCCAACACACACTCCTCACTCTTGCTGGGATAACAACACATTTACTCAACGGGAGGCTTTTATCCATATTTTTCTCTTCCACTCTTTTCTCTCTGTATTCCATCACAGCTCTTCCATTTATTTCCGATGGCGAGACCTCCAGCTGAGATAGACACATGGCTGGCATGGCCTCCAGACTCTGGGGGGAGAATTAATAAACATATCTGGCAACCGAGGCTGTGTTTGAAAAGTGTGTGTGTCTGTGTGTGTGTGTGTGTGTGTGTGTGTGTGTGTGTGTGTGTGTGTGTGCATCTCCTGAGGAAGCAGAAATTATTTAATGATTCAATTAGCGATAATTGATAAACATTTTAATCCAGAGCTGAAACGAGGCCAGCGAGCTGCGGTGATCTGCTTCACACCCTGACACAGATCACACAACAACATCAGGTGCTCTGTGTGTGTGTGTGTGTGTTCGTATGAGTATGTGTGTGTGTTTATAATTTACTTTTTTTTAAATTATTATTATTTTACCTTCATCTTACCTTCATTAATGGTCAATATAAACTACATTAAACACCTTTTATTTTATTACCTAATTAAAACTTGAGTGTAATTCATGTATTTGCAAAATTCTTAAATGACAAGATTGTTGTATCCAGAGTACAACTTTATCCAAGAAATCAGGGCTAGAAAATGCTGCCTGTTGCTTAATGTTAACAGTCACTCGCTCACTCATTTTCTATACAACTTACACAGTACATGCATGGAGGAAGCTTGGATCTTATCCCAGTCCATCGCAGAGCACACACACACACACACACACACACACACACACACACACACACACACACACACACACACACTACGGGAAATAAAAAAAAAACGAATTAGACTAATCAAATTAGCATCAGCATGTCTTTGGACTGTGCGAGGAAACTGAAATATCCAGAGGAAACCCACCAAATACAGGGAGCAAATGCAATCCACACAGACATGGGGTGAGACTAAGTCTTCAACCCTGGATGTGCATGCCCACAGTGCTAACCAGAAAGAAAAATAATGAGAATATTATAATATATAATTTACACCTTCAACAATCACTAGCAGTGCATAAAATAACACTTGTAACTAATCATTTAATTATTTTCTTTAATATGTGTATTTCATAATAGGTCAGGTAGTTGTGCTCACAACTCAGATAAAGCAAAATATTTTAAATTGAGGTCATGGAATCATGTGAATGTGAGATGTAGGCATCTCGCTCATGCTTTTAAAATCATACATTGAGTTATTTTAATAAAATAATAACATTGCTTTAGTTCAAAGTGCACTCTTTTTAAGAAACCCTGACTATACTTGGAAGGACACCCTGAACAAGCACTCATCTTTTACAGTTGCAGCTCACTGTGTAATCATACTTTGATCCATAATAAATTCACTCCCTGAGACAATGTCTCTGATGAAGATAAATATTTTTCCAATATCTGGTGTAAAAAATAATAACTTAATGAGTGTGGTTATTAATTAATATATATATATATTTTTTTTTTATTTATGCCTTTGAATGGCATTCCACAGGCCAGAAAAATACAGTTGAGGATGACATATCTTAAATCTGGACAGTAGACCTGGAATTGATTCTGTTCCTCACTTAAACCAATGTCAAGAAACACCCACTTTGTTGAAACACCACACAAGTTGTGTGTAACTCAGACGCGTTAATGTCTTTTTAACCAGCTCCATCGTCTCGTGTGTAACTCTTAAGTGGCTTCTGAAAATGTGAGATCTCAATATTGATGTGTGCAAATTTAATATTAATTAATCACTGACTGCTGAACTCAACTCTGTATCTTAGGTGTGATGGCTGAAGTACTGTAAGACTTGAATGTTTCAGTCTTAACCAAGTCATCAAAGGTCCTGTAGGCAAGTGAAAGGCTTTCAAAACAAGTAAAAGTGTTTAACACTGGGGAAAGGCTTTTAAAAAGAGGCCCAATTCTCACTTCTTCACTGCCTTATTAACACAGGGATTAGCAATTGGCTGCAGGTGACCTTCAGGTCAGACATGGAGAAAATCACAGGCTTTGGGCGGGGAGGGGAGATAGGGTTTACAACACAGATACCTATGTTACACAACACTTACTCTAATCTGGCTCAGCTTCCACACTTTCTATACAATTCCATGTCATACTAGACACAGATCTCTGAATACTTGGCTCCAACCAGTCAAACAGCTGTGACAGTCGTGCAGCTGTAAAATAATTGTATTGGTTTTTGTTTTTATAGTAAAATCTCATGTGTAGACAATAAACAGATTTAAAAAAATCTGTTATATTGTGCATTATTTTTAATACTATCTATTTATCTAAATTTGAAGAAAATAAGTCTCCATTGTTAGCTCTTTGTAACTATGAGTTTATATGACCTCTTCAGAAGAAAGTAGATTAAACGAGGAGTTCAGAGGAGTAAACTGAAAAAAAAAACAATTATGTAGCAACATATTTAATTCAATTTAATTTTCAAACATAATATATTTTAGCTAAAATAATAGTAATGTAAAAGCTACACAAGACCAAAATAGTTTTTGAATGAGTTTAAGAAGGAAACAAAGAAAGGTGTTTATAGCGTTTATACTGTAGCTTCTATAACATAAGAAAAAAAGAGGAACTAGCTTGTTTCATCAATGTTCCACTACATTAGTTAATGTAGTTTTTCATATAAAAAAAAAGTAGTTGCACGTAACAGTTGTCTAATTTCTGTGGTATAAGATAAATTACTTTGCTTCATTATACCACTCAATAATAAAATGTTTCCATTGTAGCAGAAAAACAGTTTTTTTTTTTTACAGGTTTTATTCATTGATTGATTGATTCATTTTTATTTATTTATTTTTGCTGATGTTTTAAATTAAGCTAGGAACTTCTTTAATAAATTAGGCAAAGAGGGAAAAGATGTCCTAAATTAAGTGGAGTTCCTTACAAACATCAATCCATAAAACCTGAAACAAAGCTGGTTCTATATGTCCATTTTCATGCACCAACTTTCAACATGATGGGTGACTGCGGATAAAAAAGAGCTTTCTGTTAATGCAGGACCTTTCGGTCTGCCAGGCCATGGCCCTCGAGCTGCCCCAACTTAGCCTTTTGATCCGAATTCTGTACTGATATGCCATCCACTTAATCCTCTCAGCTTGCCAAGTCCTCAGAGACGAAAGAAAAATACAGGCACAAAAAAATGAGACAGCATTCGCAATCCCACCTCCTCCGGCCTCTCACCAAAATCGCTAAAGAGGCCTAATGTTATTTTTTTTTCTCCATCATAATAACAAAAAGGAGCAGAAAGTAAATGGCAAAATGGGCTGGGGAACACATCATTCAATCGAAAAGCACTCGTGGCTCGACTCAGGCAAATTGCACGCCTATGTCTTTTCTCCTCCTCTTCCTTTTCCTCGCCTCTTTTTAGTGCAGAGTTGTGACAGCAGGTGGATATGAAAACAAAATTACAGACTGCAAAGAAGAAACAAAAATACCATGGTTTCTCTGGCAGCCATTCAAAAGATGTGTTTCAGCCAGCAAGGAAATGTGTTTTTTATTATTGTTTACTCCTGCAGTGAAACTCCGATCTTAGGGGCGAAAAAAAGGTTCTGGATGAAATCAGACCCAGGAGAATATAGGTCACCATAGTAAAGTGTGAAACTGAAGTGTGAAAATACAGACAGACGGACAGACAGACAGACAGACAGATAGATAGATAGATAGATAGATAGATAGATAGATACAATAGATAGATAGATAGATAGGATAAAGACAGTATAAATAAAATCATACTCTTAAACCAATAAACAAATAATGACAAAAGATTTACATATAAGATCACTTTAATATATTTTTTCTCTTTTTAATGTGTTTTAAAGTTAAAATGTTCATTTTTACTCTCCTATGATAAAGGAACTTTTGAGGAAAATGAGAGTTTCCAAAAATAAAATTTTGGAGTTTTGATCTGAACCTTCAGATCAAAACTAAGTATACTGATAAAGAGCTAGTTTACAAATATATTAACAAGCCTAGCAAGCTAACAGAACAAAACTCAAAAAACTACCTTCTGACACCAAACAGCTCATACTGTAGCACTCACTACATTTGTGAAAGCCTTCATGAGCTTTCACGCTATTTTCAAAGCATGTACATGTTAAATGACATGCTTCTTTATTAACATGTCGAGTTTCATAAAAGCTAAGTTCTGACTTAGTGGATAGAGTCTGATCACTTCATTTCAAGATGTGGCTTTAGCTTCACTACGGATTATCTCTGTTTTAATGAAGGGTTTATGTTTACACTAATCTGTTTTTCTGACAGATTTTCTTGTTTAGCATTAAGCGAACTGCCATCAGCACTAACACTGATGGACAAACAGATCATAGCCGGCTAATTCCCCTTCACTTTAGCACTAATAGGCTAACATCATCACAAGCCTGTTAGAGACTGGTGATATGGAGCTAGTCACCTAGATGCTGAGAGGAAAACAGGAGCAGGGTGAGTCTTAGTATTTGTGCTAATCAGGTTAGTGCAGGCTGAAGATATAAATAATCTAATTACACTGCTAAAATCGCCTCTCTGCCAGATTCTCCATAGAGAATAACATCATTAGCACGTCTTGCTAAATTTGTGACAATGTTTTCGTCTGTGAGCAGCTGCTATAGAAACAGGTTAAAGTTGCTCTCCTCATCATGGTACATGATGCAAGAGTAGCATGATGCTGTCTTTGTGCATCGTTATGGTTATTGATGATGAAGTATGGATGAATATTTACAGATAAAGACTAATAGTGCAATATATTGGCCTACTGATGCAATTCTGAAATTGCTATTATTATTATTATTTAAAAAACAGACAGTAAATTTCATACATAAAAAGTGATGTGCATTAGTGGTTTGATTTTCTAACCACTAGGATAAAAAAAGTTAGTTTTGTAGTTCATTGCTAGTGGGTGTTGCCTGTTCTATGTTTACAGTGGAATCTCGGATTATGAGTGTTCCGCAAGACGAGCAAAGATTTTTAAATAAATTTTGACTTAAAAAATTAGCGTTGTTTTGGTTTACGAGCACCGAATATCATGTATCACGCATGCGCTTCTTGTTTTGACACAGAGCGTCACGTGATCACAACTGAGCCAACGGTTTTTCTTTCTCTTGCGCTGCGGAAATGTAGGTAATCGTCTCCCCTGCTAGGTGCACACACACACACACACACACACACATTAACGGAGAGACCGTTTTTAAAACCGTTTAAAAATAAGCAAGAAACCTCGCTAGTCACACTTGAGCGCATACTAACGGAATCACTGCTGTAAAGTAAAACAACAACAACAACAACAACAACAAAATTAACTAGCTCCTTACCTTTGAAAACAGTCGCAACAGAGCAGAGTCTGAGAGGAGGGGGGGGGGCTGTAAAGCCGAGGCCTATCGTCTCCCCTGCTGGGTCTTAGTGCTTGCAGAGATTTTGAGTGTGTGTGTGTGTGCGTCTGTGTAAGGCAGAGACTGTGTGTGTTTGTTTGGGAACCTGAGAGGACTGTGTAAACGCAAGCGAGTGTGTGTATGTGTGTGTGTGCGTGCGCGCTCATTCACTTACACCAACACACACACACACACACACACACACACACACACACACACACACAATCTCTCTCGGCTTTACAGCCCCCACTCCTTTCAGGTTCCCAAACAAACACACAGAAACTCTTCTCTGTCGCGATTGTTTTCAAAGGTAAAGAGCTGGTTAATTTTTTTATTTTTTTTTGTTTTATTGGGAAAAAAAATAGGCACTTCTGCAGGCTCTTCAATGCAGCTCTCCCGGTCACAATCAACCAGCTCTGCCAAGCCCTTTTTTGGTGTAGCCTCTGGCATGAGTCCTTGTGGTAGAGCAGGGAAAACTAAAATATGCAGGGCATAGGTTGAGAACCACCGGTCAACACTACAAATTCCTTCTCTTTTACTGGCACATTTTTCTATCCTAGCAACAAAAGAGATGCTGCAAATTATTTTGGCCTGCACTCCTACTCCACCTACCCATTTGGTCCAATTCCTTCCACAGTGTTTCAGACCTAATAAGACATACCGCACTTCATTACAACCATTATCAACTGCATTTAAGATAGCATCCACCCACTCTGGATCCCTTGAACATCAGCAACTACTGACCAAAATCTTTATTTTCTTCCTAAAATGTGCACTGTCTACAATCAACAGTTTCTCTTTCTCCTACAGTACAACTTCCAAGATCTGATCCAACAATATAACCAATCTACAGTAATTTCAAACCAATATGTTCAGTTGGGACTGCCCTTTTGTCCATCACAGAGAAGTTAAATGCTGCTAAATCAGCCTAATTGTCAGCAGATGTCATCCTCCTTGACCTTTTAGCAGTGTTTCACAGTCAACTACCAGACTCTCTTGTTCATCCTTAGTCTAAGTCTTAGAGTTTGTGCCACAACATGGAAATGACAAGCTGGAAGGTTTGTCATATGAGGTGGTGTGTACAGTAGGTGATCCACTGCACAGTCACCACTGGTGTCCCACAATGCACAGTTCTATTCTCTTGGTCAGGTCATATCCTCAGATCAGGTTAAAGTTGGTCTCCACATCACGTTACATTCAATTGACTAGTTACCATTATGGATGGTAACTAGTCAATTGAAACTTAACCCCAGATATTTGTCTGCTTCCTCCTGTGGCTTCCTGTAGCTGGCTGCATCAAATTTTAAGGGGAACCTTTACTTGGACATTCATCTTGCCATGAACTTACTCTACCTGCAAACATCGCATTGAGCGGATCTCGTTTTTTGCAAGAAGAGCCCCTACCAAGATGGTGGACTGAGGTTCTTCAAGACTTATGAACAACTGAGTCACTCACATTTTTCAAGCAACATCTAAATAATGTATGTACATTTTCCTGAAAAATCAGAAAATCTCAATTCAACCTCACGTCACATGTATATAAATGTATATAGTTAATGGAAAATTGATACTTCTCTGTTGAACTGTGAGTGTGACTGTGCAGCACACAATTTAGCCAGGGTGATATTGATCTTTATAGATATAACTAACATGATGTCAGTCACAACAGTGGATGGCAGAAGTACCATTAACTGACATTAGGCTACTACAGTATGTACTTTCATTTAGGTACATTTCAGAGCCAGAAAATTACCTTATGATTACTTCACCACATACCAGATTACCTGATGATTTGTTACATATACCGTAAAAATGAACCTAGCAACCGATAGCTTCTGCTTATTATTTTCATGTGCAGTAGCCTCATAGCTTATTCAAAAGAGAAAGAAGTGTATGGAAATGGATGAAGGCGGTAGTAAGAATTAGCAGAAGTTTAATTTATCATAATGTGATTCATTCAGATGGTGTACAAATTTTAGATTTTTCTTGGATTTGTTAGCATTCGTTTGCATTAGCCTTAGCTTATTAAGTGCTTTTGTTGCAAATGAGATGATGCCATGGATTATACTATGCTTTACATTTCATAAAATGATGTGCAGATAATGTGAACTAATAATGACATTTTAAGCTTTTTAAATGCTTGAAATGTTCCAGGGCAGAATCCCAAATAGTAAAAAATTGGAATAGCTAATGCACAACAAGTAATGTCCTTGATCAGGGGATTTGGGATTGAGACTTTGTGATAAAAGCTAGTTACCCATGAAGCACAACAAAGATAGTTCAGAGCCATTTTGGAACAACGTAGGATCATTTACTAAGGAAACAATGTGTTGTTTAGGATGACATAACATTATCAGTTATATTTTGTGGTGTATGTGGGTTTGGGCACGGCACCCGATAAGAAACGTCCCTTTGTCATCCTTTTGCCAACCAAAAAAAGGTTTGGACTGAATATAAATGTTTTTGAGATTTAGGAGTAAAAACACTGCTGCAGTTAAATAAAAATTTTGGTAAGATTTAGTTGAAATGTGAAACACACACACACACACACACACACACACACACACACACACACACACACACACACATGTCTCACATGGGTTAAGTGAAAGCAGGTCAGTCAGTCGTATCCTGGATAATTACCAGTGCTTAAGTTGGACCACACCTTAGATAAACCCCTAATGCTTCAGTCTGCCACAAACACTCTGCCTCCAGCAAGCTGCAGCATGTTTCACCCTGTCTCTCTCTCTCTCTCTATGTGTGTGTGTGTGTCTGTCTGTGTTTTTTCCCCCCCTCAATCACAACCTGTTAATCTTTTCAGAACACACACATTTGTCCCACACTGAAAAATCACACACGTTACATGTATTTATGTGAGTAATATACAGTAAATGTGGAAAAACAGGTGCATTTCATTATGTTATGTGATGACAACACCAGCAAAAAATTGCATTTAAGCCTTGGCAGATTGTTATAAATGAAGACAATAAATGTTCTTTTGCTGCAGTATTTCTATAGCAGTATATGCAATAGCTGCATGTAATGCCTCAAGATAAGATCTTGTGGACCTCTTGGTGTAATGGTCCCTAAGGACTATTTACAAACTGTAAATATTGGTTTATGTTTTCCAGACAAGACATACATTAAAGATACCCGACCATTAACAAGGAGAAAGTACAGCATTGCTTTGTTCCATTCCACAGTGCACTTTAAAGTGTGCTCCCTACTCCCTGCTCCCTGTGCAGGAAATATTTGTTAAGGGGGCTTTCCTGAACAAAATGTCAACATCTGGATTTACAACCTTTAATTTACAAGATATACGGGGAAATTATTCCTGTGCAGTTTTTTCACAGATTACTAGTCTATATAATAGTAGGATTTACAAAATAGGATTTACACTCACTCACTCACTCACTCACTAACTCATCGCCTACAGTATACCGCTTTATCCTGTTTAAAGAGTCGCGAGGAACCTGCAGCCTATACCAGGAGACTTAGGGCACGAGGCAGTGTACACCCTGAATGGGGTGACAATCCATTGCAGGGCACATAATGGATTGATGATAGCAAATATACAGTATAAATCCCTTTTCAAATTTTTCCCATAGTGCAGCAAGGAGATGAAGAAAGAAGAAGAAAAAGGAGCTATACAAATAACAACAACAACAACAACAACAACAACAGGGAGTAGTTTTAACTAGTGCCAAATAAAATTCAAAAGGGTGTACCATGCTTGATTCGTAGAAACTTAGAAAGTGTGCCTCACCCATACGCACATGCACACACACACACACACAACACAGGTGTGCAGTAATTGCTAAAAGGAAGAGACACCTACTGTACAGTCACAGTTAAGTCTCAGTCAGGTTTATTATGTCTGTGTGCAGGGTACAGTACATGTACAGTATGTGATGTTTTGACTGAGTGATGGATTCCAGACACCTAATCCACTAAGACACACATTAAAATCTGTAAAGAGCTGTTTGTGGTGTGCATAATGCTTTATGAAATAACGAAAAACATAATTTTTTTGTATCGGGAATATGGGAAAGGGGAACAATTCACTGCTTATTCTTTTTGTAAATGGGTTCTTCAATGGTTTAATAGTTCAAATATTGTTAGTTTTCTAAACTAGGTTCCACACGGAAAGCCATTCTATTTCGTATGTTTGTAATAACGACAATTGAAAGGTCAAGATTAGATTTTTTAAAATGTAGAAATGGCTTACACAAACATAACAATAAGAATATATAAAAAGTGAATTGCTAATGTTTTTAAAGAGATTTTACTAAACCCTTAGACATTTAAGGGGTTCTTTGGATTGTGTACCGTTCCATATTGGCTCTCCTAAAGAGTCTTATAGAGTTCCCACGAAAGAAGTAAGGGTATCAAGGGAGCAACAAACTAATAAATGGACTATTAAGGTGTCTAGGTTTGACTGTTTTTCCTAGGGATCCAGAGCGGTCTTTGACAGAGCTCATTGCGCTCATTAATGGTTCTTTGGTTAATGATGTTGTTTGTCATATATACCTGTATATATAAATTAACCAGAGACTTATGGACTTATGTAGATAATGAATGTTATAAACAAATTTTTTAATATTAAAATCACGGTTACTGTTAACATGACGTATGTATATATATATATATATATATATATATATATATATATATATATATATATATATACATATTTCTTGTGATTCAGAAGCAAAAATAGCTTCTTTATTTGTGAGAGTGTCAGCCTGCTGTTTTTCTGTTTATGCAGAAAGACACATTATTGACCTTGAACCTGTAAATCTGACATTTCCTCTCTGTACGGGTGTATACTTTTGTTTTGTCTCTCACAGGATGTTCGACATCCTCTCTGTACTACTTCACTCTTTGTCTCGTCTAATCCTCTTTTATTACGCCGCGTTCACCCAGGGTTCAGTAATGAAACCCAACTTGTCCCGGTATGACGGTGAGTCATCATACGATGGCACCTTTATGCGCACTACCTGTTTGTTTTTATGGGAGCAGGTTGTACACGGGTCCTTCCTGTGCCTGTGGCTCTGACAATCGGCACTCGATTCAGATTTACCGCCGTTTTGTCTCGTTAATCGCTCCCTTTAATCCAAACAGAGGATTGAGTCAAGGCCCACCCAGGTGAGAAAGGGCCTGAGCAGTGATGCAGATGTTTGCTCGTGGTTCATGACACAGATAACACAATAGGTGTGTATGTGTGTGTGTACTATGGGAATCCTTGCTGTTTAAAAACCAGAAACCAGAAAGTTCCTTTGGCAAATAGTTTGCTTGTTTGTGATTGCTTTTGAATGTGCGCCAAAAAAATGAAGAGACGCATTATTATCTCCCGTATTTCTATGTAATCACTCACTTCCTTTAGCTTTTTGACCTCTCCTGTGCACCTTAACTTCAAATAAAACAGTTTGCTCTTTATAAACACATGTACAAATGAGACCTGAGGCAGCGGGAGTGTGCGGTTAAGTTCGGAAGTGTGATAATAACATGCTAAACGTCTCAGCTTTGAAGTTTCAGAATGAGTTTCAGGTCATATACAAGTTCGCCGCAGTTGCGATGTGCAGATAATGTTATATTATTATGAGTAAATACGTTAAACAGTTGACATTTGGGGAAAATTACAGGGAAGCAGAAACATGTAGTGGATATGAAGTGAAGCTTCCTGCTGCTGCACAGCAAGTAAAAGTGGTGAAACATCTCCGTCGTGACCTTTTCCCATGATCCTTTGTTGACACACTACACAGCAGAGTGTAATGTCTTCTCATTAAATAGTGAGTAAACGCCACAGAGATTTAGTGGTCAAGCACTTACAGTCACTATTGTACAATGCAATATCATGCTAATACATCAGCACTGACCAGCTTCATATTGTGCTTCAGTTATTAGGTAGAGATCTGTTACATGTTTCAAGGAACACGCACTGGTGTAAATAATGTGTGTAAAATTTGATACTTGGATATTCGGCCGCAACCCACTGCGTAGCAGTAATAAACATGCACCTGGTTTAAAAATGCATTATATGGTCAAAAGTATGAGCACCCCTGACCATAAAACACACACACACACACATACATATATATATATATATATATATATATATATATATATATATATATATATATATATATATATATATATATATATAAATATTAAGTTTTTCCGAATTGCCTCTGAACCATCCATGTTGTGGTTTAATCTTTCATTACTGCTAGTTAACGTGTGCATTAGCTTTCACTAGTCCACTGACAGGTTCATGTCTTACCTCTCTAGCTTGATTGTGGCAAATGCAAGATACTGTAAAAAGCTAGCTACTGTAGCTTCTAAAAGGCCTAATCCCATATACCTTTCTAACAACGTGGTGTGTGGAACAAGGGATCCAGCTGCAGTAGCTTTCCATTTGATTTCAATCACATTTGTCATTCAACACCAGAACAGTCAGTTAGTTTAGGCTGTGGAGACATAAACCTGAAACTTGTGAGATTTACATGACTGTCAACCACCTCCATGGTTTATTATTTATAAGTAAAATGTAAAAACTGGTATATAACTGAAATTTCCCTAAACATTATATCAGGAAATAAGCAAAAGAAGAAGAAAAAAAACTAGAGACTGCAAAATGAGCAGGTGAAGATTGTTTAGGTACTGTACATGCCACTTAATGCCAGAGATCTGCTCTGTGAAACCAGTTAGGAAATAAGATGAGCATGATATTACAATACAGTAGTGTAGATGCATAGTAAAGATATAAGGGATACAGCAGTGTAGCTGCAGTGCATGCGTGTGACATGCTTAAATCATGAGCAATATCATTCTCTGATCTTCCACTTTCATGTTGTTTAATAGCCTTTTGGGTCATTTCCAAATTGATACTTCTCAATTGCTTCTTGCTGGTGCTACCCCTAGAACTGTTTATTCTGGGCGTATAAGCCATGATGGATATCACTGTAATAATTTAGAAAGAAAATCAAAATCTAAAAATATCAAGAAATGTGTGTGTTTTTGTAATAAATAAATAAATAAAAACATGGGATACTCACCTTGTGTGTGGGGGTTTCTAAAGACCATGGACGTCCATGCAGTCAGACATTGTACGAACAAACATTAAGTGGCATACATGTTATGAGAAAATATAGATATTTTTTGTTTTGACATTGTATTTACAATATAGGGTCTTTCATTAAACATTATATATAACAATACATACCCCTGGTGTGGGTGATCGACATCTCAAACTAATTCCAAATAAAACATGACAATGCATACACTGTAAAAAATAAATAGTACATTTTTACGGGAAAAAAACGGCAGCTGTGGTTGCCAGAATTCTACCGTAAAAAAATATGGTAGCACCGTTATTGCACTACGAAAAAAATAATAAACCGTAAATTTTACGGTAAAAAATGGTAGCTGTGGTTGTCAGAAGTTTACCGTAAAATTTTTTGCAGATTTTAATAGTTTTTTTTACGGTTTATAACTGTCTGATTAACATGTTTATGTTGTTATAAAAACAGTTTATTCCCGCCAAATTCCAGGGTTTACATTGTAACATATACGGATCATAACCATGTTTTCTACAGCTCAGAACTGTCTAATTTAAAGATTTATGTTGTAATAATAACGGTTTATTTCCATCTTTTTTACAGCTCAGTACTCACACACTCATCATCTATACAACTTTATCCTATATATGGGGGGGGGGGAGTGACGAGTACCTGGAGGAAACCCACCAAGCATGGGGAGAACATACAAACTCCATGCACACAGAGACAGGAATCGAACCCGGACCCTGGTGGTGGAAGGCAACAGTGCTAACCACTACACTACCATGCTTGCTACACAATTGTTGTCGTTGTTGTTGGACTATTTGTTTTATTATGAATAACCATTAATTCATTCAGCAATTCTGTGAAAGCATCATTTTATCACACTAGCTGGAGCTAAAAGAGATAGAAGTTACATTGCTAAGCATTCAGATTTTACTGTTAAGTAACTATTAAGAGTATTTTTATGCTAATTGATGAATACAAACCTAAATCAAATCATCAAAACCAATCGAAAGTTATTCAAGACTCGGACATCAGCATAGTCCCATGTATTTTTTAATAAAGATGGGATATACAAATATCAGGGGCAGACAATCTAAGTATGGCGGTGGCGGCGGCGGGCAAAGTGGCGCGTGGTAGCGGCTGTCCTTGCCACAGTCATCAAAGGGTGGAATACCATTCACAAATTTGAAGTCCTTGATTAATGTAAATTAGATGGATATAAACCGTAGAAAAAACTATTAATATCCATAAAATATACTGTATAATGAGTGCAATCCCGTACAAACAACAGTGTTGCTACCGTATTTTTTACGGTAAATTTCTGGCAACCACAGCTGACAGTTTCTTACCGTAAAATTTACGGTTTATTTATAAACCGTAGAAAAATATATTAAAATCCGTAAAATATACAGTATAATGAGTGCAGTCCCGTACAACCAATAACGTTGCTCCCGTATTTTTTATGGTAAATTTCTGGCAACCACAGCTGCCAGTTTTTTAACATAAGATTTTAAAGTTTATTTTTTACAGAGCAGATATTTTTCAGATTTTTAAACTCTATCAACAAGGGTTTAGTAAAATATAAACTGATGCTTCATGATATTAGTAACAAATACCTTCTCTGAGAGTTTCCTTTTTATAAATACAGTATATCATAAATTTTACTGCAATAAACCATATTTTCATTATTTTTTTTAACTGTTAAATTTAAGGTCTTACTCTGTAAAACTAATTACAGTTTTTCCCAAGTTATCCCAAGTTTTGTGAACGGTTTTATTCTG
>CM060119.1:14901424-14903924 GCA_030522415.1 Channallabes apus
CATATCCAAATACATATACTTCAATATGGAATCAGTCGCTTTTTTGCAGCTATAACAGTTTCCACTCTTCTTGGAACGCTGTTCACAAGATTATGGAGTGTTTCCATGGGAATTCCTGCAGATCCATTCTGTAGAGGTCAATTATGAGGGCAGGCAGTGATGTTGGACGAGAAGGTCTGGCTCGCAATCTTTGTTTCAGCTCATCCCAAAGGTGCTTGATAGGGATGGGGTTGGTGAGCCAGTCAAGTTCTTCCACACCAAGCTGATCAAACCATGACTTTATAGTCCTTGTTTTGTGCACTATGGCAGAGTCATGTTGGAATAGAAAAGGGCGTTGACAAACTGTTGTCACAAAGATGGAAGCATAGTATTGTCCAAGATACAGTATCTTGGTATGCTGAAGCATTAAGATTGCCCTTGAATGGGGATAAGGAGCCTGATTGAAAAACCTGAATTCAATAATTAACAGGTCTGGCTAAATACTGTACTTTGGTGCATATAGTGTATGCTCATATTCTAGCCACCATGAGACAAGGTCCATTTCCTACCATCCCAAGACCTGCAAGCTCCTGCCCCAACTATCCTAAGGTCTACAAGGTTCTACTCCTCCCATGCAGAGGCCTCTGTCCTACAGTACAAGCTTCTCTTTTAAACACACTGAGGTTTACAAGATCATCTTACAGCCACTTGGAGTAGTACAAACTCTTACTCCCATTCAAGGTATTAAAGCTACTACCCCACCAACTTGATACCTAAAAGCAAATAAAATTTAAACTTATTTACTTATCTTAATTTTTTATTTTTTTAGTATTGTCCAACTTTTAGTACACTGTTTTTCCTGTAAGTTCTTCTGTGCTAGCTTAGCAAATACCCATAAGGCTGTTGGACGTCTTTCAATCCTTGTGTGTGTTTTTATCTCACATTTAACCTCAGATCAGCAGAGGGATTGGCAGAGGAAGTAAGATCGCCGACTCTCTGTGTGGTCCTGAGTGGGAGTGCAGATTTTTGCCCTCAGCTGCTCGCTTCATGCTCCGTTGCCTTTCCTGCCCCTCCTGAACCCTTCACCTCTTCACCTGCCCCCTTTTTAACTTACCTGTCCCTTCACCTTATTACCTCTGGCCCATTTTTCAAATACTGATCTCGGAACAGTGGCTCCTCCTCCATTCCAGTCCTACAGTATTTTTAAAATGCCTTTGGTGATTGCGGTGGACTTTATCAGCTTAAGAAAAGTTCATTAGATACCCATTAGGGGAGGAATTGCATTGATATAATTCACAATGCATTGCAATCAAGAAGTTTCTCTTTAGTATAAAATATTTTATTTTTTATTGTAAAGATATTAAATATTATTGCTTAATTCTGAAGGGATTCTAGCTGTTATTCAACCTTAGGTATATCCGTCAAGTTTAATTGTTGTCACAGCAAAGGATGAATGCATTTGTACTGTATATAAATGCATAATGGTACAGTATATTTTCTATTTGTACCTGTATTTGTATATATTCAGAAAAGATTATTTGTTAATTCCATTTAAGTCACTGGAAATCTTGGTGATCTTGAGAAGTCTTCATCAATGACTCAAGTTTTTGCCTATTTTTTAAAAGTTGTTTTGGATAAGAACATCTGGTGTGTGTGTGTAAATAATGCATATTTAAGAAACCAGGCCAAAAACCAGCCCAGTTGTAAGTAGCATTCTGTCCTCATCTGGATTCTGTAGGCGGTAAATCAGAACTTATTGTTTTTAGCCATAATAGGCTCTTCTTCGGCTTTGATATTATCTCTCACACGATTCAATCTTAAGTGGATAGCCAAAACCTGGTAGCTGCATCTCCCACTGTTACTGTAAATCATAATTTGAACGTAGTTAGTCTGGCAATTCAGTTGAATCTGAATATAATGTAAAATGGAGTACCTTACGAAAATTCAAATGAAGTAGTTCTATTAATCAGTCCAGTGTTTGTTATGTAAGATGGAATAAGATGAAACCACAGTTGTTTCGTTTTTGTGTGGAAAACAGTAAATGGGAATTATTTAACACAGGATAAAACTAAAGTTATGAATGTGAAACCAAAGAAACCTCAGAATGTATCATAACACAGGTAGATAAAAAAAGCGCACATAAAGTGTTACTTGATGTTGACATTGTAACTCTGTGTTGCACACATTCTTGGAAAATAAAAGTTCAACGTAGAAGAGTGATCTGATTACATGAGGCAATCAACCCTGTTCAAACTTGTGTTTAACACTATCCACGTGATCCAATCACCAAAGACAGGTTAATCCAGAGTGTGAACGTAGCCATAGTTTTATTCATGTAAACTCTCGTGAGGCAGCAAAAGAACGAGAGACATGAATTGTGCATGTTGGGATTTTTAAGTGCTAAGCAAAATGACTTAACGCTTGTCTCTAAGTTGATCAGCGTAATGAGTTTTTCGAGTGCAATCCTAAGCTACTCAGATAGCAGAACCATTTTAAATACCTAATCTGAGGCAACTCGCTG
>CM060119.1:14908924-14996424 GCA_030522415.1 Channallabes apus
GGGTTTGTGTGAATACTGTGGGTCGGCGGCCCACCATCGAGCAATCTGCCCACTGCGCCCGGGAAACGCGCAGCCCCGGTGAGCAGAAGGAGAGACTCACCGGGCACCATCCACCTCTCCACCACTACCAACGCCACCACCTCTCGCCTCACGGTTCAGGTAACCCTCCAGTTTGGCCACAAACGGGTCGTAAGTACCGCGTTCATCGATTCTGGTGCCGCAGGTAACTTTATTGACTCCACTTATGCCAAAGAAACGGGGGTGAAGATCGAGGCGTTATCGCAGCCTCTTCGTGTTACATCAGTCGACGGTCGGCCCCTCTCCTCCAGCCCCGTCACTCACCAGACCCAACTCCTCACCTTCATCATCGACCAACACCAAGAACAGCTGCAGTTCTACCTCACTCCCATCTCGTCTCCTCCCGTCATACTCAGCTATCCCTGGCTGCAACAGCACGACCCTCTCATCTCCTGGGCACAAAACCGGATCCTCCAGTGGGGGCCGACCTGCACCAATCTCTGCCTACGGGCACAGGCTGGGACGTGTTCCAAGGAGTCCGAGGCCCCCGAAGTCGACACCGACGCCATCCCACCTGAATATAGGGACCTGGCTGAAGCCTTCTGCAAGAGAAAAGCCACCCACCTACCACCACATCGCCCATACGACCTGGCGATAGAGCTTCAGCCAGGTTCCATTCCCCCCCGCGGCCACCTATACTCCCTATCGGCCACCGAGACGCAAGCTATGGAGGAGTACGTCGGCAGTGCCCTACATCATGGCACCATCCGGCCCTCCTCCTCACCAGCAGCCGCGGGGTTCTTCTTCGTTAAGAAGAAAGGGGGCGAACTTCGCCCGTGTGTCGATTATCGGGGGCTGAACAAGATCACCATAAAAAACCGACACCCGCTACCGCTCACCAACTCAGCCCGGGACGCCTTCTCTGGTGCCACCATATTCACGAAGTTGGATCTCCGGAGCGCCTACAACTTGGTGCGCATCAGAGAGGGTGATGAGTGGAAGACGGCGTTCATCACGCCCACCGAACACTACGAGAGCCTGGTCATTCCCTTTGGACTCTGTAATGCACCCTCGGCCTTCCAACAGTTTATCAACGATGTCCTCAGGGATATGCTGGGCCGATGGGTGTTCGTCTACTTAGACGACATCCTCATTTACTCTCATAACCTCAAAGAACACATCCAACATGTTCTGGCCGTCCTAAAGAGATTGCTCGCTCACCAACTGTACTGCAAGCTGGAAAAATGTGCCTTTCACAAGCACTCCACCACGTTCCTGGGTTTTGTCATCTCGCCCCAGGGTGTGGCCATGGACCCACAGAAGCTCGAAGCTGTACGTCACTGGCCCCTACCCAGAACACTCCAACAGCTTCAGCGGTTTCTTGGGTTTGCAAATTTCTATCGTCGCTTTATCCGGGGCTACAGTACAGTTGCAGCACCACTAACCACATTGACCAGGCCCTCGCACCACCCTTTTCGACTCACCCCCATCCTTCTCCACCCTGATGCCAACAAACCTTTCGTTGTGGAGGTGGACGCGTCGGACGTGGGCGCCGGCGCCGTTTTCTCCCAGCGAGGTCCAGACCAGAAACTGCACCCTTGTGGTTTCTTCTCCAAGAAATTTAATCCCACTCAGCAGCGATACGGAGTAGGGGACTGCGAACTGCTGGGCATAAAGTGGGCCTTGGAGGAATGGCGTCACTGGCTCCAGGGCGCCAGTGAGCCGTTCATCGTCTGGACCGACCACCAGAACCTCATCACAATCAGGAACCTAAAACAGCTCAACCCACGACAGGCACGGTGGGCCCTGTTCTTCGAGCAATATGACTTCCACCTGTCATACCGCCCGGGGTCCAAGAATGCCAAGGCCGACGCACTGTCCAGACAATATGATGAGGACCTGCCCCGGGCGGAACCCGTGCCTGTCATCACCTCCTCCCGGATCATTGCACCCCTTCAATGGGACCTGGAGACGAGGGTCCGCCAGGCACAGGCTGCGGAGACCGAACCGGCAGGCGTTGCCGCCTGGACGACTTTATGTACTCCAAGACTTAAGGCCAGAAGTTCTCCAGTGGGGGCATTCTTCCACCATCGCCGGACACCAGGGAGCTCGAAGAACCCTGTCCTTCGTCGAACGGGCATTCTGGTGGCCCGCCATGAGAAGGGAGGCCACGGAGTTCGTCCAGGCGTGCCCGGTGTGCGCCAGGGCCAAGGATACAAACCAACCATCTACTGGAGAGCTCCAACCACTTCCAGTTCCTCGACGGCCCTGGACGCACATCGCCCTGGATTTCATCACGGGCCTGCCGGTTTCCGATGGAAAAAACACCATCCTTACCATTGTTGATCGGTTCTCCAAGGCAGTGCACTTGGTGGCCCTCACCGGACTCCCATCAGCTAAAACCACCGCTGAGCTGATAATGGAACACGTAGTCCGCTTGCATGGGTTCCCCAAGGACATCGTCTCGGACAGAGGGCCCCAGTTCACCGCCCGGTTCTGGAAGGCCTTCTGCAGTCTGATCATTTCCACCAGCAGCCTGTCATCTGGATACCATCAGACGGAACGGACCAACCAACAACTGGAGCGCTACCTAAGATGTTTTGTTGCTGATCGTCAGCGCTCCTGGGCCCGCTACCTCATATGGGCAGAACTATCGCACAATCTTCACGTTTCCTCTGCCACCAACTTAAGCCCATTTGAGGTGTGCTACGGTTTCCAACCTCCGATGTTCGCCCATCAAGAACCGGAGGTTGATGTACCGTTGGCCCAACAGTTGGTCCGTAGGTGTCGACGGGTCTGGAACCAAGCCAACCTCGCTATCCAGAGAGCTAATATCCGTTACATCACTCAGCACCGCCGTCGACACCCTCCGGGACGCTTGTACAACGTAGGTGACAAGGTATGGCTATCTACGAAGAACCTCCATCTGCACACAGAATCCCGGAAGCTTTCACCTCGCTTCATCTGACCATACCGCATCACACTACGAATAAACCCTGTCACCTACTGGCTCCAGCTGCGTCGGATCCTGGACTCGCGCCCTCGGGGGAGAGGTACCCAGTACCTGGTCAATTGGGAGGGCTACGGACCAGAGGAGCGGTCTTGGATTCCGGCCCGGTTCATTCTCGACCCCGACCTAATTCGAGACTACCGTCGTCGGGTATCCTCCACCTCAGGACCGTCAGGAACCGGTCCTGGACAGGGGGGTACTGTCATGCACACCCAATCCGCGACCGGCACTAGGACCCGGAAGTAAGGCGGTCGCGAACCAGGTCTATGTCGCAATCTAGGTCGCGATATGCTCTAGTTTGAGTAAACAAACTAGAGCATATCGCTCAGTCATTGAGTTTCGGCCCATGTCGGTTCCGGCTGTCCGTCTGCTAAACCGTGAGTACTCACTATCTGTGGTCTGCTTCCTGATATTGTGTGTGTATTTATAGGACGCGGGTTAAATTTGTGTTTTCCCCCTTGCTCCCCTTTCGTGAGAGTCCTTATACTAAATCGCGTGGTTATCCTGCCTACTCGTTTACATCCACGTTTGGGTTTACCATCCACGCTACATTGGGCTAACCGCTAAAGCTGCGTCTTCTGGTCACCGAGGTTAGTTCATCCTGACACTAAGTCTCACACACACACACACACACACACACACGCTTTTACTTCCTGTTTGGTGTGTGTGCATCATTTCCTTAAAGGGCTATTGCTTCTCAACAGGATGAGAATGTTTGCCTCTTTTGCATAGGTTATTTACTGATTATATAAAAAAAGTAATCACTATTAAAATCTGTTTAGATTTCATGTTGAATGATAGAAAATTCATCAATTGATTGAATTACCTCACACTATAAAGAGTCAGCACTACAAGATAGACCAGAGTCCATTGTCTTATCAGAATTCTGATATAATAATACATAATGAATAATAATACCTGATAATAGTACACATAATAACACACTAAAATTATAAATGTTCTGAATTTTCAATTCATGGCGTAAGAGGCTTGAATTTAAGTTCAATAAACAGAATATACTGTTCATGTTTACATGTTTTTAAATTGGGAGCTACAGTATCTTAACAGTACTGAATACTTGATTACTACTATAGTGATACAGTGTATGCTGTCATTTATAAGTAAATCTAGATATAACAAATATTAATGTATCATGGTGAAGGAAAAACTGCAATTTTCTGGTAACAAAATTGTGGCTAGTAAAAAGGCTGAATGGCTAGTGACTTCGGAAATCCACTAGCCACATTGGCCAGTGAGCAAAAAAGTTAATATCATGCCCTGACACACGCACACTCAAAAACTCTGCAAGCACTAAGACCCAGCAGGGGAGACGATAGGTCTCGACTTTACAGCCCCTCCCTCCTCTCACGTTCCCAAACAATCACACAAACTCTGCTCTGTCGCGACTGTTTTCAAAGGTACGGAGCTGGTTAAATTTGTTGTTGTTTTACTTTACAGCAGTGATTCCGTTAGTATGTGCTCTGAGAGTGACTAGCGATGTTCCTTGCTAATTTAACGTTTTAAAAAATTATCTCTGTGTGACCATTTTTGGAGTGTGTGTGTGTGTGTGTGTGTGTGTGCACGCACATTACACACACAGACACACACACACACACACACACATTTCACCCAGCAGGGGAGACGATTACCTACAATTCCGCAGCGCAAAAGAGAGAAAAACTGCTGGGTCAGTTGTGATGACGTGACGCTCGGTATCAAAACAAGAAGTGCATGCGTGATACATGATACTCTGTGCTCGTAAACCAAGACAACGCTCATTTTTCAAGTAAAAATTTATTACAAATCTTTGTAATAAAGATTTCCGCTCGTTGTGCGGAACACTCGTAAACTGCGTTACTCGTAATCCAAGGTTCCACTGTATATACAATATATTAACATACAGTATACAGTATAGTGTATACGTATATATGTTTGTGCATAAAACCATCAGAACAACCATCTGATTACAGTAGGTCTTGGTATTTTCAACCTCATGTATTTAACAAAAATGAAAACAAAAAACACATGGCCAATACTAAGTATCTTATGCCTCTTTTCCACTGCATAGTACGGCACAGCACGGTTCAGTACAGCTCACTTCGGTTCGCCTCAGTTTGGCTCGGTTTGCGCTTCCACTGCAGTTTAGTAACACTTTAGAGTGGGCGGGATTATTCATGTGTCGTTTTAGTTGCGGCGCCTCTACTGCCGTGACATCATCGTAAACGCGCCACAAACAAATACACAACAATGGAGCGTATCGTCGGCATGGTGTTCTTCATTCTCGGCATGTGGATGTTTTTAACAGCAAGACGAAGGAGTTTGTTTCTAAAGAAGCTGATGGCAGCCAAAGAAAATTTTTGGTTAATACAAAAAGGTGCGTCCGATCCTTCTCTGGCTGTTCTAAATATAGCGGTTCTGTTGTGTCTCGTGTCGCATGTTCAGTGACGCAGTAATGACGATTTTCTCCGGCCAATCAGTGACCAGCAGAGTTTACACGTCACGTTTTGGTAACGGTTCTGCGCACTTGGAACCTCGGCTGAGGTGTTACTAAAAAAAGGACCAGGTACCATGTACTGTTCCCAGTGGAAAACCCCCCAAAAGTGAGTTGAACTGAACCGTGTCGTGCCGTACTTTGCAGTGGAAAAGCGCCATTAATATCATCTTACTGCATCCCCGGGATTTTAGAGGGTAAAAATATCTTAAATATCTTATATAATATTCAGCCCTTAATCAATTGATCATCAGCGGGTGTGCAGACCTTTTTAAAAGCAGAAGTTTTGGCAGTTTGCTGGTCTGGAGCATTCAGGAGTGTTAACACTACTGAGTGGGAGTAGACGTTCCACATTCACCTCAAGGTCAGGCCATGCAATGCTACATCTCAGACCCTGCAGGCCACACTGGGCATGTTCTATATTAAACTCCATGACTGCAAAATCACAAGAAGACTGAATTAGTACAGTTTGTTTGGAAGGGTTGCTAGGAGAAAGTTTCTTCTGAAAAAAAAAGAACACAGAAGCATTGAGGTTTGCAAAATGCATCTGCACAAATCACAAAACTTATGACATAATGTCTTGCAGAAACTCCTCATACCATTGTTGCACAATGAGGGAGGGGTGATCACTTGGGCATCAGGCACATGATTTGACCATGAACTCCTCTGTATACCAGAATATTTGAAAAGCAAATGTCCAACAGCTAAAGCTTGGGCAAAACTTGGTCATGCAATAGGACAAGGATCTGAAGTACACCAGTAAATCTACATCAGAATGGCTGAAAAATAAAAGAATTAAGGTTTTGGAATGGCCTGGTCAAAGTTCAGACTTCAATCCAAATGAAATGCTGTGGTCCTAAAGAGAGCTGTACATAATAATGCAGAAAAAAACCTCAATGAACTGAAACAATGTTGTAAAGAAGAATAGGACAATAATGCTCCACAACTATGTGAGAGACTGATGAAGTCATAAAGGAAACAATTCCTTCAAGTTATTCCTGCTAAAGGTAGATCTACACACTATTGAATTGTGGCCGTTACTTAGCATTACCCACATGTTTTTTCCTTTTTGGCTTCATTTTTGTTAATGCACAAGTTATATAGTGTTGTTTCTCTGATTATACTGTATGTATCATCCCACATCCCAGGTGTTATTCATACAGTAACTACACTAATTTTCACTTGCAGCATAGGTGAAAATAAGTCTGTATGGTCCGACATACAGAGGAGAGAGCAGCTGCTTACCAAGAACACATTTTAAACCAGTTACAGAAGTATTTTAAGCCAGAAAACATCCTGATAACATTGTCATCTTCAAAAAAGACACTTTAACTCCTTGATATTGTTTCCAAGTCATTCCAAATTTCCTTCTGTGCCCTTTTATTTATAGATAGATAGATAGATAGATAGATAGATAGATAGATAGATAGATAGATAGATAGATAGATAGATAGATAGATATGTTTAATAGAAGTCAGCTTATATTGTACATTTTCTACTTTCCAATAGGATTTACAATTTTTTGGTTAATATTCTGTAATTGTAAGGGGTTTAATACATATAGTATTATATTTATAATAGATTAATAGATTTTTCTTGGCTACATGAGGTCATGTCCTTATCTTGTTTCTCATCCCTGTCTTTGTCATAGTGTTGTCTGGCCTTTAAGCACTGGAAACTGTTTGACTTGGCGTAGAATCGAGGCGATTATCCTCGGACTGTTTTGCAGCTCAATCAGCTGTTTTTGCATTTGTAAATGAGAGTAGTGTATTCTTCTCGGACCCAGACGAGTGCACGGTAAACAAAGCGGCTGGTGTTGCTCACGCTACTGTAATTATCTGAAGACCGACTGAAGTAAAAAGAGTGTATTGTCTTAGAGCCATGACGGAGGATTACTGTGAGCAGAAACTAACGCCTGGCAGACCAATCACACTGTGTGTCACATTATTTACACATTTACAACAGGAAGTGGAGATTTATGCTTTACAGGCATTATTGCACATCTGTAATCCTTTCTCTACAAATATGCTACTGTATATCTAACTGACACACAACCTGTTTTCATTTTTATTTTTTTTTTTGTCTTTTAATTTAAAAGTTCAACCATTTATCATGAAGTTGTTTCTCTAACAGACATCATATTTATGGTACACAAACCAAAACAACAATCTGTCAGTCTATCTGTCTCTCCAACTGATTATATATGCATCTATGCATCAATGTACATATCTATCTATCTATCTATCTATCTATCTATCTATCTATCTATCTATCTATCTATCTATCTGTCTATCTGTCTGTCTGTCTGTCTGTTAGTCTATCTGTCTGTCTAGCTATGTTCTGAAAAACTGTAATAAATGTGTAAATCTCAGATATTTGAAGTTAGATCTCATCCTTGTCACTCAGTTATATAGCAGATCGTGAGTTCCCTCTATCTGATGAGGCAATTTCACTCATCCGTCCTCAGGCCTTTGTGTCAGTTGGGGTTTTTTGTGCCTTACCTTTCACCTGCCAGCTGTTCCTCAGTTATAACCCACGAGCTCACCACACAATGGCTTCGTTTACTTTACATGAAACTCTCCTTCACCTTCCCAGCGTGGACTGAAAAAAAGCTGTGGCGTCGCTTACCCGTTCATCTCAGGTAACTATCAGATGAACTCTATTTTTTTACACACGGGAAGGCCTGCGAGGGAATGGCTTCGGGCTTTCCTGTCTGTTTGAAGTTATGATGCCTTTTCAGATTCCGTTGCAACTCCTGTCGTGTTTTGAAGGGATTATTTCCGCACAATTGTTTCTTTTTCTTTCAAGCGTGTCTCGGTTTATTTTGATCATTTTATGAGCATTAGTGCCAGAATTATTATAATAAACACACATGATTTATAGCTGTTTAGCAAACACATCTAATGACAGCTCACTTTATAGTTCATAACGTAAATTCACACGCGAACTGAATCCATTAAGTCTTATGTAATAAATGTTTGTGCAATAATTTATCCCAAAATTTTTTGCATCAGAATTTTAGAGAGCCAAAACCCAAAAAACTGTTTTATTTAAAACAATATTTCAGACACAGCAATAAAGGAAATCTGTCTTGGCCTGTCTCTGTCTACGTATATAAAGTATTTATATTTACCTTTCTTGTTCCTCTGTCTTTCTGTCTCTGCCTATTTGTCTATTTATCAGGCTGTCTGTCATTTAAAAATTCATAGCATTTAGCAGATGACCTTGCTTCTAATCTGTCCATTTGGTCTGTACTTATCACTTTGTTTGTCATTCTATTTATCTCTTTATCTGTCTGCCTGTCTACCACTATTGCCATCTATTTTGTCTACCTAACTGCCTCTCTATACATTTCTTTTTATTTGTTTGCCTGCCTATATGTCTGTTTAGTATCTGTCTTAATATCTGTCTCTATTTTTTATGTATGTATTTCAGTTTGTATGTCTTTCTGTCTCTTTTTATGTCTCATTACCTCTCTGTTTCTCTATCTTTTTTTCTGTATCCTTCTATTACTCCCTGTCTATCTGTGTAATCTGTATGTCTTTTTGACTGTTTCTTTACATCTATCACTTCCTCTATGAGTCTTTCTAACGCTGGCTTTTCTATTTGTCTCCCTCTATTAATATTTATCTGTCTGTCTCTATGGTTGTGTCTCCTTCAAACAGTCTTTGTGTTTAATTATGTCTCTCTCTCTCTTATTTTCTCTCTCATTTTCTCCCTCTCTTTCTATCTCTCTCTCACACATGACATGTATGTCTCTTAATCAATCTCCCTAGCTACAGTATCTACCTGTCTGTCTGTCTGTCTCAGATGTAATATTATTGTAGCAGTGTTTTCTCCCCATATGAGTTATTCACATTTCTCCATATGAATTATTCATTTTGGCCATGTATATAATAATAAGCTGTTCTCCTGGTTTCCTTTATCATTGAAATGTGAAGCATATAGTTTCCATCTCATCCCTATGATACAGTATGTGAGCCTGAGAATCAGTGTATGCTTCTGTTCGTGTACTGAAATGCTTTACAGAGTGATGATGAAATCCTGCGGTGTGAAGCGTGCTGTTGTCATTGAATATGTCACATTTGGGGTTTATCGTAAACAAACCAAAATTAAGATCAGGATGCTGGTTATGGGATTGTGGTTCTACCTCAGCTCTAAGTCTCACATACTTTTATAATGATGTCATTTTTAATATCCATTTAGCACCACAGTGACACATCGTTGTGTAATATATTGGAGGGACATGCACTTAGCTCTAAATGTATCCAAAACACACAACTAATTGTTGTCTAAGCGAGAAAAAAAAAACCCTGAAATCTGAAATATGCCCTTTACCTGTTTGTATTAGTTTATTACTTAACTTATTATTTTGAGACTAACAAACAGCATTAACTGACAGGATTAATGCTGAGTGGATTTTAAAACACTTTCATAGATTTTGTCAATCTACTACAAAGCTAGCATCACTGCTAAAATAAGTCAGCTAGCTAAAAAAAAAAAAATTATATCTTATTATAAGCTAGAAAGCTTATGTTAAGCTGACTGAATATAATTAACAGCAACCAAATCATGTTAGTTTTTGTACCATGCTTGACTACATACTGCCCAGTCATGTTCACAGATTAAAAAAAAAAAATAAAAATAAAAAAAAATATATATATATATATATATATATATATATATATATATATAGTAAGAAACTGCTACTTATTAGCTAACTAACATGCACCTTCCAACTATATAGACAGCTAGCTTATATCACTATATTAGATGCAGCCTTGTCTTTTCCCAGAACATAGCACAGCATACTGTACATAAAATGACTGCTTCCAGGCCACAAACCAAGCTCATGTGATTACTCAATATAACCTCTATTATTTACACACTTACTTATACAGTGGCAGTTTAAGTGGATTTAGGACCAATTTCACAAGTTAAAGTTTGTGTCAAACCAGGTTTTGTAATGAAATGTCTCTTGAATGAAAGCGCCTCGTGTTACTTTGCTGTAACCCTGTTCCCTGAAAAAGCGGGAACGAGATGCTGCGTGAAAACGCTATGGGAACATATTTCTGTGTTGCCGGTGGTGAAGAATGTGTGTATCAAACACGCCAAATTTTGGCTTATATAACCTCGGTCAGGTGACGTCATCTGATGAAGTGCACCTGCAGGTTATAAATAGGAGTGAACCGGAAACATTACTCAGATCAATTTTGTCTAAAAGGACGTCCAGTCACATAAGCAGTGCAGCATTGGAGCGCAGCATCTCATTCCTGCTTTTTCAGGGAACAGGGTTACAGCAAAGTAACCCGAGACGTTCCCTTTCAAAAGCTACACTCGATGCTTCGTGAAAACGCTATGGGAACAAGAATACCAACGCCGCCGCACTGCAAGTGTCTGGACCCTGAAGGTTGTGTAGCGTGTGCGCACAAAGGCCAAGGAGGTCTCAGAGCTAGCTCTGGGAGGCTGATTCGAGGACCTGTGAGCCCGGAGTGGCTTCGAGGAAGACTGGGTGCATGGATAAGAATGAAAATAGTTCGAGTGAGGATGCAGAATAGCTCTGACTAGCCCAGGGGCAAAGTCTAGGCAGGACGGGAGCCTGCAGATCTCTTGAAAGAAGTAACTATAAGAAAAACCACCATAAGGGTCAGAAGCCAGACAGGCGCTGACTCTAGTGCTTTGGAAGGGGTGTCAACCAGACCCATCAATCAGAACATGACAAGCCGAAATAGCGGCTACGTACATTCTGAGTGTACTAGGGCATAAGCCCGGGACAACTTTCTTGCAGAACTCCAGCACTGAAACGATTTGGCAGTGGACTGGGTCTACATGTTTCGCCATGCACCACTTTCAAATACCCTCTCCTTGAGGGCATAATTTCTTCTAGTGTGTGAAGGTTCCAGGGCTCCCAACTTTATATGCCCTGGAATGTAAATCGCCTTGAGGGACAGGAACTCTTAACTCTTAATCTCTATTTTATGGCGTTGAGTCTCAATCCTAAAGAATCAAGATGAGCTAGGACGACATGCGCTAGCTTCTGCGACTGAGCCAGAATCAGCCAGTTGCCTATGTCATACAAAATACGGATGCATTTTGTACAGTATATGTGCAGATGACAGAGCTAGGCCAAGTGGAAGGACCCGATAATGGTAAGCTTCGCCCCCAAAGCGGACCTCAGGAACTTCCTGTGTTGTGGAAATATTTCATATGAAAATACGCGTCCTTCAGGTCGATTGTCGCAAACCAATCCTTAGGTTGGATTTGAGAACAATCGTTTTGACAGTCAACATTTTGAAACTGTCCTTTTTATAGCGGTTAAGCCCGCGAAGATCTAAAATTGGAAGTTTTTCTTGGAACCAAGAAATACCGGCTGTAGTAGCCTGACTCATGTTCTTTGGCTGCTTTCCCAGCAGCATTGCAATTCCAGAGTCGGAAGGTGAGACCATGCCGTTGAACGTGGAGGGCGATTTGGGAACTGGATCTTGTAGCCTCTTTTTACAGTCCTTAATACCCAAGGAGATACACCTGGCAGTAGCTTCCACGCTGTCAGTTTCGTTTCTCCGAAAGGGGCATGAGTTCTGAAACTTGTTGGGGGGGCGGGGGGGGGGGCGTTGTGCGCGTTCTTATCATGCGAACGGGGCGGGCGTTGTGCGCGTTCTTATCATGCGACCGGAGGGGTTGCGCGTTCTGATCATAACAATAGAGTAACAAGGCTATTTTTAAAATGTAAGGAGTAGAAAGGACAGATAATTGCTTCAAAATGTAAGGAGTAGAAGTAAAAAGTCGGCTGAAAAATAATTACTCCAGTAAAGTATAGATACCCAAAATTTCTACTTAAGTAAGGTAACGAAGTATTTGTACTTCGTTACTTGACACCTCTGATTAACATCAACTGTTATATTATATAAATGCAGATCAACTCCTGCTTACTGTTTCACCCAAATGAGGATGGGTTCCCTGTTGAGTCCGGTTCCTCTCAAGGTTTCTTGCTATTACCATCTCAGGGAGTTTTTCCTTGCCACTGTCGCCCTCGGCTTGCTCACCAGGGACAATCTGATCATTCTGATTCATACACATTCACATTCCATACAAACTTAAATAATTCTTTTGATTGTGTAAAGCTGCTCTGCGACAATGACAATTGCTAAAGGCGCTATACAAATAAAATTGAATTGAATTGAATTGAATCAAACCACTCTGTCACCAGTCTTGCTGTGTGTATTGGTGCATTACCATCCTGATACATGGCACTGCCTTCAGGATACAATGTTTGAACCACTGGGTGCACATGGTCCTCCAGAATGCTTCAGTAGTCCTTGGCAGTGACGTGCCCATCTAGCACAAGTATTGGGCCTAGGGATTGTCAGGATATTGCAGCCCAAACCATCACTGACCCACCCCCATGCTTCATTCTGGGCATGCAACAGTCTGGGTGGTACGCTTCTTTGGGGCTTCTCCACACCGTAACTCTCCCGGATGTGGGAAAGACAGTGAAGGTGGACTCATCAGAGCAAAATACATGTTTCACATTGTCCACAGCCCAAGATTTTTCGTGCTGGCACCATTGAAACCGAAGTTTGGCATTGGCACGAGTGACCAAAGGTTTGGCTATAGCAACCAGTTCATGTACATTGACCCTGACGAGCTCACGATACACAGTTTTGGTGGAAACAGGAGAGTTGGGGTGCACATTTAATTCTGTAGTGAGTTGGGCAGATGTGGTTTTATATTTTTTTGGATACAATCCGGGTTAGCACCCAGACTCACAGCTTCCTCTTGCGTCCACAGTTACGTGTATGGGATGTGGTTCATCATTTTTGGTGGTATGCTGACATTACTCTGGATACTGTGGCTCTTAAAACATCACAAAGACTTGCTGTCTTGGTCACAGATCCACCAGCGAGACCTGCACCAACAATTTGCACCAACAGTCATCTTTTGAACTCTGATATGTCACCCATAATGTTGTGTGCATTGCGATATTTTAAGGAAAAACTGTGCTATTACCCTGCAAATTAAACGTTTACACTCTGCTCTTACTGGTGAAATGTGCCATTAATGAAGATTGGCCACCAGGCTGGTCAAATTTAACCATGAAACCTCCAACACTAAATTGTTTCACCAGTGTTTCAGCTTCATTGTCCAATCCTTGTGTGTGTGTGTGTGTGTGTGTGTGTGTATATATACAATATAAAACATCAGTTGCAATAATATCATATATAAATTGTATATATATAATATATATATATATATATATATATATATATATATATATATATATATATATATATATATACTCTATTGTTATATATATATATATATATATATATACTCTATTGTTATGATCAGAACGCGCAACCCCCCCGGTCGCATGATAAGAACGCGCACAATATATATATATATATATATATATATATATATATATATATATATATATATATATATATATATAATTATAATATCATACAACAACTAATTAGCAGTTCTTGTTCCTAATGTTTAGAGGAAACCGTAGAAGGTTAAATTACATATCCAGACATTTGATGACACGTGGATGTGTTACATCTCTAACTGAGATCAGACACCCACCCCTTGCATCACACACCTCACCTACCCACCCACACACATACTCAGATATTTCTGGAATGTGTTATTTTGACTGACATAGTCGTCTGAGTGGGGAAACATGAATTCAGGTTTCCGTGAAAGGTCAGATGCCAATCTCACACTCTGTCCTGCAGGTGAAGTTGAACCAGATTCCTTAGGTCTCAAAGGCATGCTGGGAAACGTTAATGTTTAACTGCCAATACAAACGCACACAGGTAGGAGTGAAGGGATTAAAAGATTAGGGCAGAAATGTAGCCTCACCTGGGAAAGCTGACACTATTAATAAAAATAATAATTAAACACCATCAGCTTTATCATGATCTTCATCATCATCATCATCATCAATTATATTATTACCAATTAATAATGCTTATAGATAAGCATATTAGTATATGTATACAAAGTAATTTAGTTACTCACATTTTTAGCCATATAGCATAACATATAATTAGCTCACAAGTTAGCACGAATGAACTGAACTTCTCTCCATTTCTGGTTCATATTCAGCAGGTCAGAGTTATTTAAAAGCTCTTAAATAGTTCTTGAAGTTCTCAAGTTCCATGACATCACTTCAAAATGATAGATCATAGTGAAATGCAAGAACAACAAATAATTAAATTCAATTCACTCACTCATCTTCTATACCGCTTCATCCTGTATTCAGGGTCGCGGGGACCTGGAGCCTACAGTATCCCAGGAGGACGAAACCTTGAGAGAAACCAGACTCAACAGGGAACCCATGCTCATTTCGGTCATAACAGATATGGATATTTTTGCTGACATGTGTTAAGCAGCTCAACATGACAGAAGATTATCCAGTTCAGTTGGAGTCCAGTACAGTTCGGCACCAGGATGGCACCAGGATGAGTCAGACAGGTGCTGAGGGCAGAAGGGATCTTGATCACTGGGGTCACTGGAGTAGCATGCGTAGCTCCAAACCATCATGAAGCAGAATCTGGCTGGAGGTGGTCCTTCTCTGGATGCCTTAGGATCCTCGTAGGGTTGGCCTCTGTCTGCTGGAGCTAGAACAATCTCTTGATACCTCGGGATGGGTAGAAAAAGCAGGTGGAAAAGAATTAGCGTAGTTGTCGTTGATTATATTAGCAGCACTTGATGAGAGTGTGCATTTAAATGTACTGGAATATCAGGTTATGGGATAAATTATATGTATGCAAGGCTAAAGAGATTTGTCTTGCGTCTTTTTTTAAAATGGGAGACTGTGTCTGAGCCCCAGAAATTATCAGGAAAGCTATTCCAAAGCTTAGGAGCTAAATATGAAAACGACCCCTACCCCCTTTTGTGGACTTTGATATTCTGGGAACTACCAGAAACAACATGATTAAAATTTTAAGTAGTTTTTTTTTCCACACTGGAAGAAAAAAATAGCTTTATTCTGATAGCATTAAACATTGATTACACAAGTCATTTCTCCATGATGCTACATTCATTACTTCATCACAGAAATCATATGCTGCAGTGCTTCTTACTGAGCAGCATACATTTAGCAAGGTCGTGGCATCGGTGGTATTTAGAGAGCCATTATATGTGGATGTATGATGAAATAGCCAGTGCATATTTATGCTTCCTAAAATGAAAGTTCTATGAAGGTTTGGTCAATGTCAATGATGACAGCAATGAGAGACAACAGATAGTGATCTCTACTGTATGTATCCCTATGTATTTTATAAATTATTTGCAGTCTGGCCACTTTAAAAGCTTGTTTGCCTTCTTGCTTAGACAGCTTATATAGTTTGCTAGCTAACATGTTTTTTAAAAACTTGTACTAAATATTCATCTGCCTTTTTTTTCTGTATCCACCTAGCTTTCTACCTAGTTTAATACAGTAGCTAGCTAATAGTTCTGTACATAATAAATGCATCATAAGATGGTTGGGCAATATAAATTATATATGGCTAATATTGACACCAGAAAAATACTCAGTTTATGGCTATAAAGGCAATACAAATTATCTAAAATATATTGATATTTTGTGTATAAATTTAGTTTTTTCACTTTAGAGCATGCTCTATGTATTAACTAGATTAAACCTTATGCTAATAAACTGAAATTCCACTAACTACCTATTGTGCATATTATTTATTTGCCTATTTTATTAAATTTTTTAGATATGTTATTATTTTACATTTTTAAATATTGAATGTGTTTAGTTTTTTTTATTGGTGCAATTTCTTTTATGACAGCTAATGAAAAATCCATATTCATTGTATGTGTATTGTTTGTGTGTGTGTCAGTCAGTTTTCATCATGTCTTTATTTTATGTTGTGGCAATGAATTCCGTGCATGTTTAAAAAATTTTGAAAATGGAAAGTATATGGTGACATATGGGTAAACATTCCATATAAAGTATACAGGCAATATTATCAGGTCATTCTTACAGCTTTAGAAGCATTTTTGCTTTCACAACTGATAAAGTAAGGACGTTTTGTATGCAACAGTTTGAAAAATGTTCTCTATACTGTTCTCTATCTCTCAGCTACATTACGTTTTCCCCCTTCCCCTATTATCCACATACTGTATATTTAACTGTACATTCGTATATTTATCCCCAAATTTCTTACTATATATAGATTATTTATCTCTATATACACAGCACAAAATACAGTACTGTTCTTTTCTTGTATATTTTTTGTATATTCAATGTGTATATACTGTATATGCATATATATATATATATATATACACATACCAATTTGTTATGGATGTCACCTGCTACATTTTTGCATTACGGTATGTATACTATCGATGTTGCACAATATTTACTGTACTGTATTATTGCATTTACTATATAGATAAAACTCCACTTAAACCCGCACCTTAAAATTGGCGCAATTCCAATATTGCACTGATGTGTACACTTTTATTTGCATGTCTGGTAGATGCTAAACTGCATTTTGTTGCTGAGCACCTGTACTATGCAATGACCTACCTAAAGTCTTCTTCTTCTTCTTCTTCTTCTTTCGGCTGTTCCCTTTCAGGGGTCGCCACAGCGAATCATCTGCCTCCATCTAACCCTATCCTCTGCATCCTCTTCTCTCACACCAACTAACTTCACGTCCTCTCTCACTGCATCCATAAATCTCCTCTTTGGTCTTCCTCTAGACCTCCTGCCTGGCAGTTCCAACCTCAGCATCCCAATGACCTATCTAAAGTACCTATCATTTATCAGCTTCTATTCACTGCAGTGTTCAATTTTGAATTCTGATTAGCATCTCTGACAGTAGTGCATTTGCAAATCACAGGTATAGTTACAGCTTCTAGTAATAGCGATTTGTATGGGAGTTGCTCCATATCTTCTTCTTTGTCTTTCAGCTGTTCCCTTTCAGGGGTCGCCACAGCGAATCATCTGCCTCCATCTAATCCTATCCTCTGCATCCTCTTCTCTCGCACCAACTAAGAGAGAATGATAAGGGAGATGCTCCACATAAAAATTAATAATACTTCAGTGGACAAGGACAAGTTTGTTTCATACAGTATTAAGGATGCTTCAGTGTTACTGCTTTGTATCCATTAAAGTTAAAGCTGTAACATTGGTCACATTGTACATGTAAAGACCAAGGAACAATTAACACACACTTTGTGTGTTCACTTAGACATTAAAGCCATCTTTCCTTCTTATGAAGTTTGTGTTAATTGTCTCTCATCATTGTGTTAGGAGGTTTCATGAGGAGCAGTTTTTTTCTCTCAGTTTTGCTTTGACACTTATGTGCTTCAAAGTAAAACAATACTAACAAAACTGTTTATTTGATCCATCCATTTAAGAAATTATAAGCTGCTACAAATATGGATTTGTGTAAGATTTGAAATGTATCTATATAAATGTATACTTTATCAATACAGTATATACAGAATATATACATTAGCATATACAGTAAACTATTTCATAAGTAATTGTGTACTTATAATTGTAATTAGTAAAGAGAAAAAGGAGACCCTTTAGAGAGCTAGTAAGTTATAAAAAATAATGTAGATGTTTTCTCTGGTCTGTCCTCTGTGCTGAAACTCAGCAGAGAAGTTCATCTCATTACTGTTAACTGCTGCAGCACCATCAATAATGCAAAAGGAACAAATTTTGAATTTGACACCAATTGGGTCAGTCAGAGTTTTCAAAATACATCCGTATGAATAATTGACAGCACCAATCCAATATGGGAGCAGTGGAGCATTAGGAGAGACAAGCACAAGGCCAATGAGTTTGTGTGGCGAAATGCTAAGACTTAAAATGTTAGAATTTAAATTACAAGACTCTTTAAACTTTATGTGAAAATGTGACGTGCTATGTGAGATGGATTGACTGTTTTTATGAAAACATATGGTATTATACCACAAAGTTATCAAATTTTGAATTGTCATGGTCCGAATGTGTTAAATATATTTCTAGAACAACAGCTGTAACAATATTGCTGCAGCAAATGTTATATTTTCTGTAACAATAGCTAATTTTTTAAAAACATGCATGTGATTAATAACAGTTACTAACTGCCAAAATGTAAAAATTTACTTTAAATGGATAAATACACTGCCTATCCAAAAAAAATTGCACACTCTAATATTTAATTCGACTGCCGTTTATTTTGTTTACAGCAGTGGCATAGTTTTTGATAAGCCCATGCAACATCACAACATCGCCAGTATCTTGTATTGATAATGGGAAAGTCTGCATATAGCCGTTTCCAGCACATCCCAAAGATTTTTAATGGAGTTCAGGTCTGAATTCTGAACCATGTGTGAAAATTACACTCCATGCTGCCTGAACCACTCTTTCACAACTTGAGCCTGATGAATCCTTGAATCATCATATTGGGTTATCTTGGAATATGCCCATGCCATAAGGGTAGGAAAAAATACATTGATGAAAAATCATGGTCATCCAGTATATTCAAGTAGTCAGCTGACATATCTTTTTCTCATAATCCTGCTGAACCTAGACCTGACCAACAGAAGTAACCCCAGATCATAACACTGCCCCCACATTACTGTATATGGTAGGCACTATGATGACACTATACTGTATGAGGCACTATTTTCTTACCCTGATGCACCCATCACCCTGGAACAGGGTAAATCTGGACTAATCAGACCACATGACCTTTTTCCAATGCTCCACAGTCCTTTATTTACATTCCTTAGCAAACTAAAGTCTTTTTTTTTCTGATTAGCCTCATTGATTAGCAAAAGGTTATCTTAAAGAAACACAACAGTTTATTCCCAATCCATTGGGTTCTCTTCACATTGTGCATGTCCAACCACATTTCTTCCTCAAAAACGATCCCACCAGCTTTTAACAATACGTTTTTCAGTTCATTGTTTTCTTTACTTGATGGAGTACAATGATTTGACCCTTTTGAAATGAGTAACATCTTTGTCACAACCACAGAATATGTCTTTAGACATGGTTGTTTAAGAACTGAGAAACTACTCTACTGTACATCTGTTCAACCTGCACCAACCTGCATCAGTTAGGTTTAAATAACTTGTTGCCAGCTGAGCCTTATTAATCATTGCAGTAATTAATGCTTCCAGAGCAGGTGCCAATAGCAGCCTGTCCAGTAGCTCCATCTTCGGACTTTTTAGGTTTTTACTATTTTGCTCTTTTACTTTTTTTATATTCTATGGTTATGGCATTTATGTTCATGAGCTGTAGTCTTTTCATTTATTTTAGAGAACTTCTTGCTCTAAAACAAAAGAGACATGTCACCACTGTCCCCTGTGTTCCTGAGGAATTAAGATGCAGATAGTGAGGCTGCAGAGCCGGGGCTAAGCTACAGTACAGGCTAAGCTAATTGCTAAGCAGTGCAGATACAAGCCCTTTATTCCTTTGGTTGTTATGTTATGTTAACATCAAATGGTGCAACTCAGGTCATGTAAGAGTGAAGGACACTTTTTGAAAATGTGCTTGTTTGTGTTTACATTCTGACAAGAGCGAATGCAGACAAAGCATGTGACGTCACTCACTCAACTATCGCGAGACTGCAAACACAACATCCTGATGTTAGCATTATCTGTTGACTTTTTGATCTCCTCAGACATCAGGTCTATCATGCACTAGATCCTTTGCGGTTTTTCTTACCGGGAGAAGGTTGGTGTCATCCTATGTCATTCTATACCTGCTCCATCAGGCCTACTTCCACCTCGACAAAGGATAAGGGTGCTTTGAGGATCATGTTCTTTGATTTCACCAGTGATTTCAACACCATCCAGCCCCTCCTACTTAGAGACAAGCTGACTGATACGCAGGTGGACTCATATTTGGTGACCTCGATCACAGACTACCTCCCCAGGAGAATACAATATGTCAGGGTGAGAGGCTGTACCTCTGAGATCATGTCCTGCAGGACAGAAGCTCCTCAGGGTACTGTACTTTCCCCCTTCCTGTTCACTCTGTACATTTTGGACTCAGAGATCAGAATAATGTCAAATTGCAGATGTTCTCTGATGACACTGCCATTGTGGGGTGTATCAGGGATGGAAGTAAGGAGGAGGATAGGAGCCTTGTGGAGGATTTTGGTGGCACTACTACTGGTGTCCATTGAAAAGTTAACAAATTGAAGGTTGTGAGGACATATAAATATATAGGGATACTGATGAATGACACACTGGAATCGTCAGCAAGCACAAAACATCTCTACAAAAAAAAAAGTCATAGTTGGATGTCCTTTATAAGGGGAACTGATCTTTCAGCATCTACAAAAAGCTTCTATATACAGTGGTGTGAAAAACTATTTGCCCCCTTCCTGATTTCTTATTCTTTTGCATGTTTGTCACACTTAAATGTTTCTGCTCATCAAAAACCGTTAACTATTAGTCAAAGATAGCATAATTGAACACAAAATGCAGTTTTTAAATGAAGGTTTACGTTATTAAGGGAGAAAAAAAACTCCAAATCTACATGGCCCTGTGTGAAAAAGTGATTGCCCCCCTTGTTAAAAAATAACTTAACTGTGGTTTATCACACCTGAGTTAAATTTCTGTAGTCACCCCCAGGTCTGATTACTGCCACACCTGTTTCAATCAAGAAATCACTTAAATAGGAGCTACCTGACGCAGAGAAGTAGACCAAAAGCACCTCAAAAGCTAGACATCATGCCAAGATCCAAAGAAATTCAGGAACAAATGACAACAAAAGTAATTGAGATCTATCAGTCTGGTAAAGGTTATAAAGCCATTTCTAAAGCTTTGGGACTCCAGCGAACCACAGTGAGAGCCATTATCCACAAATGGCAAAAACATGGAACAGTGGTGAACCTTCCTAGGAGTGGCCGGCCGACCAAAATTACCCCAAGAGCGCAGAGACAACTGAGAGGCCACAAAAAACCCCAGGACAACATCTAAAGAACTGCAGGCCTCACTTGCCTCAATTAAGGTCAGTGTTCACGACTCCACCATAAGAAAGAGACTGGGCAAAAATAGCCTGCATGGCAGATTTCCAAGGCGCAAACCACTTTTAAGCAAAAAGAACATTAAGGCTCGTCTCAATTTTGCAAAAAAAAATTCCAATGATTGCCAAGACTTTTGGGAAAATACCTTGTGGACCGACGAGACAAAAGTTGAACTTTTTGGAGGGTGCGTTCCCGTTACATCTGGCGTAAAAGTAACAGAGCATTTCAGAAAAAGAACATCATACCAACAGTAAAATATGGTGGTGGTAGTGTGATGGTCTGGGCTTGTTTTGCTGCTTCAGGACCTGGAAGGCTTGCTGTGATAGATGGAACCATGAATTCTACTGTCTACCAAAAAATCATGAAGGAGAATATCCGGCCATCTGTTCGTCAACTCAAGCTGAAGCGATCTTGGGTGCTGCAGCAGGACAATGACCCAAAACACACCAGCAAATCCACCTCTGAATGGCTGAAGAAAAACAAAATGAAGACTTTGGAGTGGCCTAGTCAAAGTCCTGACCTGAATCCTATTGAGATGTTGTGGCATGACCTTAAAAAGGCGGTTCATGCTAGAAAACCCTCAAATAAAGCTGAATTACAACAATTCTGCAAAGATGAGTGGACCAAAATTCCTCCAGAGCGCTGTAAAAGACTCGTTGCAAGTTATCGCAAACGCTTGATTGCAGTTATTGCTGCTAAGGGTGGCCCAACCAGTTATTAGGTTCAGGGGGCAATTACTTTTTCACACAGGGGCATGTAGGTTTGGATTTTTTTTCTCCCTAAATAATAAAACCCCTCATTTTAAAACTGCATTTTGTGTTTACTTGTGTTATCTCTGACTAATAGTTAAATGTGTTTTATGATCAGAAACATTTTGTGTGACAAACATGCAAAAGAATAAGAAATCAGAAGGGGGGCAAATAGTTTTTCACACCACTGTATGTTCTACCAATCAGTGATGGCCAGTATTTTCTTCTATTCTGTAGTACGTTGGGGAGGGAACTTCAATCTACACTACAGTTCAAAAGTTTTAGAACACTTGCAAATTTCTTTTTTGTTGTTTAGTGATTTATTTTCTACATTCTACAACAATACTGGGGATTTCAAAACTATAAAATAACACATATGGGATTAGGTAATTATGTAACAAGAACAAAAACAACAGTTAGGCCTTGTTTACACGGGCGATAAATTTTTGGATAAACGAACGAGCTCTGAACGTCCTATACGTTTATGTTGCGTTTTGTAGTGCCGCTCGATTGACTTCTACACTGGCGTTCGTTTGTCTCTGTCTAACGACAAATTGTAGTTTGTGTGTTTAACCTGTGGGGCAGTGTGTCGGGAACTGGCTATGAAAGTCCTTGTCATTTTATTTGAGGTGCCTCCTCTTAATATGGACCATCTTGCTATATTAGACATTAATCTTATTATTTTAAAAATTCTAATTAAATTATTATATTTTTAAATAATACGGCGACATAGAGAAAAAAATCGCCGCTGCTACTGGGTTCACCCTCTGACTGCACAACGTCGGATTAAAGGAAGTTTTTTGTAGTTTATGAAGAAATGCGAACATTTCCGCACAAGTTTTATTTTTTAAGCATTTTATTTTTGCCTTTTTTCCGCATTTTCCTATGTATAGCATGTAGGATCATGGGCTATATCCGGTCCTCCGAAGCGTAAAATGGACGCAGAGAAAACGAACTAGACGTGGTTTCTTTGCGTTCGCCAAGAAAAAGCTGCATGCAACGTTTTTTTAACACCGTATAAACGCGCAGCCGGACAAACGCACGTCACCAAAGCCCATGTGAACACCGTCATTGACTCCTATGTGTAGAAAACCCTCTGCGCTTCATCCGCGGTCACCGGACGCTACGAACGGCAGAAAAGCGGTCGATTTTAACGTCTGTGTGAACAAGGCGTCAGTTGTTATTTTAAGACACAGATGTCAGTCTTTGTTTAATAGTTCTTGCAAGAACAGTATTGTCTTAAGTATTTCTTAAGTATTTCTTTTTATTGATATTTATTTTACGTATAAGCTTTTATTTTCTTTTTAAGGTCAATGGCAGTCGTGTAAGCATTTCACTGCATATCGTACTGTGTATGACTGTGTATGTGACAAATAAAATTTGAATTTGATTTGAAATTGTCAAGTGCATTTGCAAAATATGTCAAGCACCATAATGAAACTGGCTCTCATAAAGGCCATCCCAGGAGGGCGAGACAAAAACCTACCTCTGAGTTATCAGCCTGAAAAATGACCAATTAACAGCACTTCAGATTAGAGGCGTTTGAATGGTAGTGTAGATCTATCTATCTATCTATCTATCTATCTATCTATCTATCTATCTATCTATCTACAGTGGTGTGAAAAACTATTTGCCCCCCTCCTGATTTCTTATTCTTTTGCATGTTTGTCACACAAAATGTTTCTGATCATCAAACACATTTAACTATTAGTCAAAGATAACACAAGTAAACACAAAATGCAGTTTTTAAATGAGGGGTTTTATTATTTAGGGAGAAAAAAAATTCAAACCTACATGGCCCTGTGTGAAAAAGTAATTGCCCCCTGAACCTAATAACTGGTTGGGCCACCCTTAGCAGCAATAACTGCAATCAAGCGTTTGCGATAACTTGCAACGAGTCTTTTACAGCGCTCTGGAGGAATTTTGGCCCACTCATCTTTGCAGAATTGTTGTAATTCAGCTTTATTTGAGGGTTTTCTAGCATGAACCGCCTTTTTAAGGTCATGCCACAACATCTCAATGGGATTCAGGTCAGGACTTTGACTAGGCCACTCCAAAGTCTTCATTTTGTTTTTCTTCAGCCATTCAGAGGTGGATTTGCTGGTGTGTTTTGGGTCATTGTCCTGCTGAAGCACCCAAGATCGCTTCAGCTTGAGTTGACGAACAGATGGCCGGACATTCTCCTTCAGGATTTTTTGGTAGACAGTAGAATTCATGGTTCCATCTATCACAGCAAGCCTTCCAGGTCCTGAAGCATCAAAACAACCCCAGACCATCACACTACCACCACCATATTTTACTCTTGGTATGATGTTCTTTTTCTGAAATGCTGTGTTACTTTTACGCCAGATGTAACGGGACACGCACCTTCCAAAAAGTTCAACTTTTGTCTCGTCGGTCCACAAGGTATTTTCCCAAAAGTCTTGGCAATCATTGAGATGTTTTTTAGCAAAATTGAGACGAGCCTTAATGTTCTTTCTGCTTAAAAGTGGTTTGCGCCTTGGAAATCTGCCATGCAGGCCGTTTTTGCCCAGTCTCTTTCTTATGGTGGAGTCGTGAACACTGACCTTAATTGAGGCAAGTGAGGCCTGCAGTTCTTTAGATGTTGTCCTGGGGTCTGTTGTGGCCTCTTGGATGAGTTGTCTCTGCACTCTTGGGGTAATTTTGGTCGGCCGGCCACTCCTGGGAAGGTTCACCACTGTTCCATGTTTTTGCCATTTGTGGATAATGGCTCTCACTGTGGTTCGCTGGAGTCCCAAAGCTTTAGAAATGGCTTTATAACCTTTACCAGACTGATAGATCTCAATTACTTTTGTTCTCATTTGTTCCTGAATTTCTTTGGCTCTTGGCATGATGTCTAGCTTTTGAGGTGCTTTTGGTCTACTTCTCTGTGTCAGGTAGCTCCTATTTAAGTGATTTCTTGATTGAAACAGGTGTGGCAGTAATCAGGCCTGGGGGTGACTACAGAAATTGAACTCAGGTGTGATAAACCACAGTTAAGTTATTTTTGAACAAGGGGGGCAATCACTTTTTCACACAGGGCCATGTAGATTTTGAGTTTTTTTTCTCCCTTAATAACGTAAACCTTCATTTAAAAACTGCATTTTGTGTTCAATTATGTTATCTTTGACTAATAGTTAACGGTTTTTGATGAGCAGAAACATTTAAGTGTGACAAACATGCAAAAGAATAAGAAATCAGGAAGGGGGCAAATAGTTTTTCACACCACTGTATCTATCTGTCTGTCTGTCTGTCTGTCTGTCTGTCTATCTATATATATATATCTATCTATCTATCCATCCATCCATCCGTTCATCCAATGGAAGGCTTTTAACTATTTGTTTAGTTAAATCCAGTTTTGAAAAAAACAAATCTGGGTAGTCAGTGTAAGATAATAAAAAAAAGAAATAGCCAGTTTGCTTAAAGTAATTGCCCAGTTTAGAACATACTGTAGCTCTGCCCCATTCTCAAGATTCTTGGCTTCTAGTCCTTTGAGGTTCCAGTTATCTCACTGTAATCATTAACAATTTAGCAAGTTCCATTTTGAGGAACAGCATCCCCTTGACAATGCAGCCACCACCATGCTTCTCAGTGGGGATGGTATTTTCAGTATGATCAGCAGTGTAGTTTTTTTTCTCATGACATTGTTTAGGATCTCCAGGTCTCCAGCTTCTTCAGAGTTCCAATTTCTCTAATAAGTTGCTACTATGAAATGTTCAAGATTTGTGACTATATATATATGTATATATACATATATTTAAAAAATCCAATTTACACATGTGTAATTTAGCAGAATATTGTTCCAGACTAAGCTAAAATAAAATTCTGGGTTCATTGAGAAAAAAGTGTATTTATATTCATGACACTATAATTGTACACAGCTCAACTCAATTCAACTAATTACATGACTTATAAGGGAAACTGGTTGCACCAGAACAGCAATGGGATTATATATTTATGCAGTCTGTTTTTTTCCCTAATATTTTGTGTAGATGTATAATTAATTTTATATGTATGTTTCCATTTTCAGTCAGTTCCAGACACACACACATGATTTATTAATGGATTATGAGATTTCACATTCTTCAGTGAAAAACTTAATACAATTTTGCTGTACACTTAAATGGCCACAAGCTCCAAAATGTGCAACTGGAAATTTACAACGTATAGCTTCATCATTGAGAAATGTCCTATTATCACACATCATTAATAATGGTAAAGCAATTTTTAAAAATAAAATCAAGTGTATTCATATGAAAAAAAAAAAAGTTCAGGAACACAATCAATAGCAACAGCTTGTGAGACTACTAAAGAAAGCTTATATTAAATATTTATTTTTTTTAAATAAGCTAAATTATGCAAATATGTCTAATAAGTAAGACGAGTAATATTATTATAGATATAATATGAAAATTGTAACCATAACAATCATAAAAATGGTCAGCAATTTAATATTTAATTAATTAGAAACTCACTCACTCACTGATTGTCTATACCGCTTTATCCTAAGGTTACGGGGGACCTGGAGCCTATCCCAGAGGCATACAGGGGCACGAGCCAGGGTACACAATGGACAGGGTGCCAATGCATTGCGGTAATTACTAAATTACTAATGAAAAATATTCTTTAAAGCACCTATAAAGATATTATACTGGAATTTTAGATCCTATAACAAATTATTTTAAATATAGTATTCAAACAGTTTTTCTAAACAGATCTGAACTCTTCTATACAAACACTGTATATTGTAAATGATGATACTGTTTACATATTGACAGATATCATATCATACTGTGACTTTACTGTACTGATAATTTAGAAGAGATTCCAGCTTGAACAAAGAGTTAAGCGGTTCAGAGTTCTCTAACAACTGCTTTCCAGCAGCTCTGGGATTCAAACTCACAACCTTCTGGTCATGTAGTACATAAACCTTCGAGTCTCACTTCTAAAGAACTCATTAATGAAATTTTAAAAGTTTCTTCACGTCATCCTCCCACGCCGAGCATATCAAAACACGTAGAATGTGAGGGCAGGGCACTTCACCATCCCATGAGGCTTCGCGTGAGTGTGTGTGAGTGCATGGATTAACCAACTGCTAGCCCACACACACACTTCTCACCTTAACCTCTATAACCCATCATAGATAACAAACATCCTCAGGAGGGCGGTGATCCTTGAGTGTGTCACAGCACATTCCTGCCTCTGGCATGACGCCTAATCTTTTAATTGCATGTGTGTAAATGCATGTATGTGTGCGTGTGTATAAATATGTGTGTGTGTGTGTGTGTGTGTGTGCGTGCGCGTGTGTGTGTGTGTGTGCGTGCGTGCGTGCGTGCGTGTGTGTGTGTGTGTGTGTGTGTGTGAATTTCCTCGGTGACAGGAAAAGAACTTGTTTTGGAGGAGATGTTTGTTTTTGTGAACAGTTCTGTGTGAATGCCTTTCAGTAACAAGTGGAAAGGAAGTGTTATTGTAGTGAGACTGTAAGCATGCAGGATTTCTCATTCAATTACAACAATTATGCTAATGCAGCAGAAATTTGTTTGGGTGGTGCCAATTCACCTCAGTGCATGAGTTTGTAAGTCAAAATGCACGAAGAACATTTATTTAAAATAAAAGCTTATTTATTTAAAATAAAATCTTAAATAAATTTTTAGGAGCATTTTAGAATTCTCTACATGTGGCTGCTTTCTCCCTCAATTTTGTTCAAGCTCCTCATCCCTGCAACTGAGAAGCACTTCCAGAGCATAATTCTGCCGCCACCACCGTGCTTCAGGTGCAGTATTATCCAGTTGATGAGCAGTATCTGATTTTCCAGAGATTTATGTTTAATGCATACATTTAATATTTTTTATATATATTTCTGTAATAAAAGCTCATTTCCCTCTATTTACCATGTAAGTATGAATGTGATGATGGTTTTGCCTAGAGAACTATGAAATTCTCAGGATATGTAGTTTTGTAAGCGTTACTTTGTGCAGCACTGTCCCTAAGAGTAAAAACTGAGCCGTAGGTCTACATGAGAGGCATACTCGAGCTGTAATCTTACAGTCTCAAATAGCAAAACCCCAAAACTCTGCAGCTGTGAGCGTGACATCAGCTAAAGGGTTTACTCCGGATACATGACAGGAACAAGGTACATGAGCATGTCATTGCATGCAACAATACCCTGACAAGCCAGACAGAAAGTGTGTGTGTGTGTGTGTGTGTGTGTATTTGCATGTTGTTTTAAAATTTACATTTTTATAAATATTTTGTCTGCATATACTGCATATATATACTGCAACAATTCTTGATTTTGATTGGTCAGAAGATGTTGATCATGTAATAAACACCCCGTTTTGTGCAGTACATTCACATCAACCTGGGACTTGTGATGATAATTCTTGTGAATGAAGGTGTAAAACCAATGGCGCTTTTCCACTGCATAGTACGGCACGACACGGTTCAGTTCAAATCACTTTTGGGGGGTTTTCCACTGGGAACAGTACCTGGTACCTGGTCCTTTTTTTAGTACCACCTCAGCCGAGGTTCCAAGCGTGCCGAACCGTTACCAAAACGTGACGTGTAAACTCTGCTGGTCACTGATTGGCCAGAGAAAATCATCATTACTGTGTCACTTGCGACACGAGACACAACAGAACCGCTATATTTAGAACAGCCAGAGAAGGATCGGACGCACCTTTTTGTATTAACCCAAAATTTTCTTTGGCTGCCATCAGCCTCTTTTGAAACAAACTCCTTCGTGTTGCTGTTAAAAACATCCACATGCCGAGAATGAAGAACACCATGCCGTCGATATGCTCCATTGTTGGGTGTTTGTTTGTGGCGCGTTTACGATGATGTCACGGCAGTAGAGGCGCCGCAACTATAACGATGCGTGAATAATCCCACCCACTCTAAAGCATTACTAAACTGCAGTGGAAGCGAAAACCGAGCCGAACTGAGCCGAACCGAAGTGAGCTGTACTGTGCTGTACTACAGTATGCAGGGGAAAAGAGGCACAATTGACATTTACAGAGTTCACCACTGCAGTCATTCTTTCCTGAACATTCAGCGATTGGAATGCTCACAGGAAAGAAATAACCAACAGCATTCTGTTTTTGCAAGACAATGTACGACTTCATACTGTCCACTGTGCCACTTGTATATTACAAGAACTTGGCTGGGAGTTATTACCACATCACTTTTACAGTCATAACCTCGCTCCAAGTCATTTAAATTTCCTTTCGGAGCATCATGAGGCAGATCAACCGTGGGTACAGCATACTGAGAAAACTTATTATCTCGATAACATCCAAGCACTAGTGAAATGCGGGAATAAGCACATGAATGTAGCAGGGAATTATTTTTTTTGTCTTGTAAGTGTGTTCTGTTATTCTGCAAAAAGGCCAGGTTTGATAAAAAAAAAACTGTTATTTATTAAAGAAAATAATTTGCTATCAACTAATGTTGATTCCATGAGGCACACTGGTACCAATTCTCACTTATGTTAAGGCTGTTATAAACATCAGTCAATGATAATAATACCCACAAAAATACAGCTTGTCCTGTTACAGAATTTGCATTAAACTTCTTCTTCCTCACTTACCATTTTCCTCTCTGCTTTTTATTTAAACCTTTTTCACATATGTGGACACGTGTGACATATCTTCTCCATGCAGTTACATTTAGCTCTGTTTGTGACTGTCATTTGCACATTCATGATGCTCCATGTACAATGTTTAACCCTGAATTCTCACCATTTGAACTCTCATTCTCATAAATGTAACTTTTTTGTATTCTCCTATTATTACTGTTATAAACCTTTACACTCAAGTTTTTTTTTCTGTGAGCTTTATGGAAATGTTCTAAATATAAAAGGTTTTATTTGTTTTCGTATTTGAATATGCCTGAACCAGTTCTAGCTGTAGCGTTGTATTTCTAAATAGAAATAACATCTTGTGGAAAACATGTAGCAAATGTACTGTGTTTAGCAGTTTCCACTTTATTTATCTAGAAATTATATTGCTGTTGTAATTATTGCGTTTATATGGCTTTTACATAAAAACTTGTATTTTATATTACAGTATATATATATATATATATATATATATATATATATATATATATATATATTTTTTTTTTTTTTTTTTTTTTTTTTTACATTTTTAGCTATACATTTTAGCTATCCCATTTTGTAATATAAATTTTAATTTATACTGTATTTTCTAGTAGCCAACAGCTATTTTTTATAATAGAATTTTTAAATATTTTTATTATTATTTCTGTTATTATTATTATATTGTTAATTAGCAATCACATTATATCTTTAATTATCTTTAATTTCCTATCTAAAGTTTAAAAAATGCTTATATTATCTAGTTTTCCTGTAGTGGAAATATTAACCTTGTTCATTATATTTGCCTTTTTTCTTCAAAGTTGTTTTTTTTCCTTTGTTTTATACATTTAATATTTAACATTTAACCATTCCTCCTACCTGTTTTAATGTTATATTAGTTAGTGACAATGTTTATCACTTTATTCAAATAATAGCACTTTTGTGTGTATATAAGCAATTTTACAATTGGTTTATGCAGTTTGGTCTCTTAGATAAGCCATTATACTTGCTTATTGGTGTGAATTAATATACTATTTGTCAGTATTGGTGTGTTAATGTCACGTTTGTCAGTATTGGTGTGAATTAAAGGGCATGTTGCATCATCAGCGTCTAAAGAACAGACATACACCGTGTACATATTGCCACACAAACATGATTAGTGTTAGCATTTTTTTCCTGGACAAACAAATTCCAATGTTCACACACTCACACACACACACACACACACACACACACACACACACTTTCTTTAGCCTTTTTCATTTATCACATGCATTTCTGTTGGTATAAGGTGCAGTGCAGTGCAGTGCAGATTAGCTGTAGGAGTTCCTGTTACTGTTTCCAAGTGAACATTACAAGGTACAGTAAATGTAGTGCCACTACCTCTACCTGGATTCATATGAAAATATAAGAGGTTCTGGCCTATGTTTTTTCAAAGGTCAGCAGTGCTAGTATGGTATGTGTGAAATGAAATGAAAGGTGTTCACGTAATAATTTTTGTTTGTATCTGTCTGCATAATTTTCTAATGAATTTTGATAGTTTTATTTCCAGAAACATAAACAAACAAGTGGTCTGATTTACACCATAATGATCCTGACCAGGCAGTTACTAAGGATGAATAAATTAATGCTGTTAATACATCATGCACAGCAGCACATTCATGTTAAAGTTCATGCAAGCTTCTTTTTTTGGCAAACTTTCTGAAGTAAAAAAAAAAAAGGAATATCAGACCTCCTATTTACTGTACATCCAAATGTATTTGTATTCGGTTATATCACTAGCACCCTAAAAATACATCTATGGGCACATCAAGACGGAAAAAAGGATAATTAGTTAACAGGCTTTCTTACATTTGAGTCCACCGGAAAAGCAAACTCAGATTCTGGTGTGAATGCGTAATCACCAAAGATAGAAGGTTTTTCCCATCTGTGGCATTAGTAAAGAAAACTAGGTCATAATTCATTCACAGTTCATTAATGAGAAGTATAATTTATAATTTTTATGTGTTATTTTACTTGGCAAACACTGGATTACATCTCTAACCATAAAATACTCCTAGATTAGATTTAGGAATTCCAATTTCCAAATTGTACAGGTTTTCTAAACACTGGGTTTCTGGTTTCAAATTTTGTGAACAATATATGTAATTTGAGACTAATGCTGCATTCAAGACAACTGAGAGCTTGGTATTTTCTGAATAAAAACTTCCTACTTCCCCTCTCAGCTTTATGTATTAATTTATTTTATAAGAGGGTGAATGAAATAGTAACTCACCGATTTCTACATTCAGTTTATTTATAATACCTTAGTAATTAAAAAAAATGAAGACCCACCTTTTAATTTGGATCATGCCCTTAGAACTTTGAAGTGTATTAAATACAGAAGATTATGAAAATGTTCAATTGATGCCATCATACTGAATACTAGGGGTGTCAACAGTAATCGATTCGGCGATGCATCGCGATACGGGGCATGAACGATTCAGCATCGATGCGGCAAAGTGCTATAATCGATTATTCACTGTTTATTTTCTAGCGGAAAATAAAGTTGTAAAGTTTCAAATACTTCCGGTTCTGGGGGAATAACAACAACAACGAGCAAGATGGCTGAGGCGGAGGGAGATGACCGCGATAGACAGGTTATTAAAAACGCGCCCAAAGCTTGGAAAGCAGACATCTGGACACATTTCGGATTTTATGAAGTGAATGGGAAACTAGACAAGTCTTACGCGGTGTGTAAAATCTGCCACACTAAAATCAAGCACGTTGGCAATACAACTAACTTCACGAACCATGTTGATCGTTGGCATCCTGAGTTAGCTTCAACAAAAATCTGTTGTCTAGTCAAAAATTTGCCTTGTGTGCAGTAGAATTTTGATGGATCGCAATGCATCATAGAATCGAATTGAATCGAATCGTTACCTGGTGAATCATTATCGAATCGAATCATGAGGGCAGTGCCAATGCACACCCCTACTGAATACAGAATGCCAAAGAGTACAGAATACAACAGAGTACAAAATATTGACACGAGAAGGATTCCTGACTTGTATAGAATATTAAAGAATAGGGAATCCTAGGTAATATTTACAGAGGTAATATTTTTTTGAAGTGGTGAAGGGTATAGAAATTCACCAAATTCTGGATTCTGTCTATTTCTACTCTTTCCTTGTTCCCTTGTTTTATTATTATTATTATTGTTGTTGTTGTTGTTGTTATTATTATTATTATTATTATTATTATTATTATTATTATTATTATTATTATTATTATTATTCACTGCATTACATTATAGCCAACCGACAATTTCCTCGCTTCTGGTTGCATTTTCTTTAGCTTTAATGTTTCCTATACATATTTGACTCTTAAATGAAATGCTGCACTGATGAAACAGGGCCTTTAACAAAGATTTATCCAACAGATCACTTGTAGGTAACACATGATGTGGGTAAAGGTGACGCACAAGGCCCCCACACCCACATTGTTTCCCAAGGCGTCACAGGAACCACGTCACTGGTAAGGGAGCCTGCGTTGATTCCCATGATTCTAAGCCAAATATTCGTCTCGCACCCTCAGTACGCCCAGACAGGTTCTTAACTGACAGGTTTGGGCTGTGGTCAAATGCAAACAAACACACACTAACTCTGATTCATAAAAATATCTATAAATAAACATGTCATCATCAGTGAATGTTTGTCAGTTATGTTGTTTTATTGACCAAGAATTTACCTCTACAGTAAGATATAGAGTCATGCTTTTACTTTTTTGTTTCAACAACAATATGCAGTAAAAACCAACTAGTTCAATAAAGCAATCTATGACTACAGGGTCAGAAAAATAAACTACAAATGAGCAGTGCATGAAGAAATAATTTAACTCCAAATGTCACATATGACACTGGATGTAAATTGAGAAAATAAAAACAAATCTAAAACATTGTTGCTAGACAACCATACAGTATAAAATGGACAAACATAAGCTAATTAGTTGATGTTAGTGATTTAACTAGCTAGCACGTACTGTAGTCTGTAAGAGAGGAGGATACAAACATTTTCATTTTTCATTTTAAACATTTTTCTCAATTAACTATGTAATGTTCCTTATGACTACTAAAAAGTCACTTTTTCATCAAGTGTCAAGTGACTCATGAATCAAAACTTTCAAAGGTTCAATTCACTTAAACAGCTAAGTTGAAAGAATCAAATCTCTTAAGATGACTCTTTTAAAATGACTTGATTCTTTCAAACCAGGCATTTAACTGAATTCAACTTGGAGAGTTTTAATGAGTTTTATTTTTCCTTAAACATTAGCTCACAACATGAATTTGTTCATTCAGCATGTTTGAAGTTCATGCCCTCATCTGTTGCATTGTTATGTGTAAAACTGAAAATGATTCACTTTCATTATTGTTTCTTTAACAGTCATTCTGAGGATATTTGAAAAAGCAGTTTAGTTATTTATTTTAAATGAATAAAGCTTGTGATGTTACAGCAGGGCTCACAGCTAAGAGGCATAAAAGCCACAGGCTTGTTCCTGTGGTGTGAATTACAGAGAAATGCAGGCCTACGCTAGGTGTTAGCGAGGATATTGTTTATAATTGGTTTATTTTGATACTTCAAGTACACTTTCAGTCAAATGGACATTGGCAAGCTAATTTGCAGCTTAGAAATGTGAGTATGGTGGAAAAAAAAGCGTTTTGTCCCTTAAGGAGCCTGCTATGAATGCTGCATTTGCCAGCATTGTTGTGAAAAAGGATGAACATTTAAAGGAGAATAAATTCTGTCATCAGGCCAGATTTAGCACTTTCATTAAGTCTTCAAAGACACGACTATTGTGCTGAAAAAAAGGAAAAATTTGTCTTTTGAGTTTGAAGGAAATTATTCTGCATTTCATCATGTACTGTACTGACAACACCTGTTGCTTCATCGTTTGAGAAAAAAAGGGGATAAACAACTTTAACGCTCATTCCTTTCTCTAGGTTAAAACCGGGCTGTTCAGTCAATCAACCACACATACACACACACATACACACACACACACACACATAGACACAGGGGTGTGTTTAAGGCAAACGTGAGAAACACACACACAGACCCCAGGATTAATATTTCATCAGGAAGCTTAATAAGGATCTGAAATCTGAGCAAGCTTGAACTTTTATACTAATTCAATAATTACAGCTGTGGTCGAGGCGGGAAACGGTGCAGTAATTACGGCAGGCCATGGTACGAGGAGCCAGAGTTAACACCTGAGTTCAGACTCTAATTAACACCTACAGGAGACTTTTGTTGGCTGCAGAGGATGTGTGTGTTTCCCACACTAAAGTTTCAGCTCAACACAGAGTCACGCGGTACCGAAGAGCTGGAGTTTAACACAAATGAGCGAACATAGCATCGAACACACTAACCTCTTTTACACATTCAATTAATACCAAACAATCACTCACTCGTCCATCTATTCTTTTTTTATATGGATTTCTTTCTTTCTTTCTTTCTCTTACCCTTTCCCCAGCATCCTTTCATCCTTATATCCTGCTTTAATTGCAGTTTAAATACAATTAAATACAATTTGTTTTGTTCTGACCTGCCTTGCTTTCTTCAGAAAAATAAAACACAAATATTGATAATCACAAATACAGTACTGTATTTATAAGTATATAGTTATTATATATTAGTGAATAATGAATCATTTATGTTGATGCAGTATTACATGACATTATATATGTAATATATTTTTTGTTATAGAGAATTTTACATTGCACTGAAAAGCGTGCCATGATCGTACTGTAAATCTACCACTCAATATTTTTTCTCCTGCTTTTCCAGCCCCATGCTCACAGCAAGCTCATGGTCTGTGTGGTAAAAGCGGCCAATGAGCTCATTGTGGCAGAATGAATGCTAATCACAGCAGATACACAAACACCAGTGATGTGTAACTTGTGGAAACCCAAACAACAGATGTAGTATGATAAGAAGAAATGTCTATTGTGTAACTGAACCCTCCTTCATGTCGCAGGACACTCTGAGCTCAGGTTCAGCTTTGCAGGAAAAAAAACTGTTTTTCCCCCAAGCTGTACTGTAGCAGTGAGCCAAAGTTTTCTGTACAGCTGTGACACGATATCACTATCATCCTAAATTACATCATCATACACTCAAACACTCTCCTGAAGCCATCATGGATTCTGGATCACAAAAACTCGGTGACAGCATCATTAAAGGTCTGTGTCACTTTGTTATATAATTTATTTTAACATAGGTTTGTATAAACAAATGTATGTATGTACAGTATACATGTATTATGTATGTACTCTATGTACTGTATGTATGTATGTATGTATGTATGTATGTATGTATGTATGTATGTATGTATGTATGTAAGGTGCAACTTTAAAAAAAAGTAAATGAAAAGAAATATGGATGAATAAATAATTTTGTGTGTATATGCACTGTCTTAAAAATATTTTATAAAGAAGTCAAATAAACATTCACTTTTTCATTCATATATTTATTCATTTTATATACTGCTTATCTTGGAGTCTATTCATGGAGACCCAGGGCACAGGGCAGGTACTTCCTGGACATGGTGCCAATCCATCGTAGGGCACACACACACACACACACACACACACACACACACACACACACACACACACACACACACACACATATTACAACCAAATTATTACATATTAAGTAAAACAATGTTTTTTATGCTTGATAACAACTGATATGAAAACAGTTTTCCCAATGCACTTATGCACTTAGATATATAGAGCTCAGTGTGTGTGTGTGTGTGTGTGTGTGTGTGTGTGTGTGTGTGTGTGTGTGTGTGTGTGTGTGTGTGTGTGTGTGTGTGTGTGTGTGTGTGTGTGCGCGCGTGCCCGTTCTGCTTTCAGCTTGAGTAACACTGTATCACAAACACTCAGCTTCCTTGTGGTTCCCAGCATGTGCCCACCCTCACAGCTGCATTTGCTGTTAGCCCACCATAACCCATCCAAAACACACACTATACAGTAGTATCTTAGTACCACACCAACAGCAACAACAGATCATTTCATTAACACTGAAGAATTTGTAATTCATCACCCACATGAAAACTCTTTTTTATAAACATGACCTAAATTCTGACTGACACTTTACAGCTGCATGATAAAATGCATGCTCAGAAACCCAGAAACCTTAAAAAAAATAATAATAAAATAAACCACAAGAGCTTCATCCTGAAAGCTGAAATCCTTATGGGAACCACCCCCCCAAAAAAGTTAAACCATCCCAAAAACTATTTGAGGAACTTTTGCAGAATTATTATTATTTATTTATTTTTTTGCATAGGAAATCAATAAGGGTCAGGTCCTAGTAAACCCTTAGGAACTTCTTCAGATTCCTAGGAAACTTTTTCCAAGTATTGAGGACTCTTTCCAGATACCCAGCAATTTTTTCCCAGTGTAAAATCAACAAAAGGGCTGTTGAATGTATTAGAGTCAAATGTATACATGAACTTCACCCAAATTATATATGTTTCTTTAACACAAATTCATCTCGTACATTTATTAAATAAAATAGTTTGTTCCACATAAAGAGATTCACATGACCACAGATTTAAAATGTAGTCATTTCTATGACTAACTTGATTAGCAATAACAATATGTACCCCACCCAAAGAGTCACCAATTTCAAAGCTAAACCCTGGCAGTGTAATACCCCTATCTCACCTACATGGTTTCGCGCGTTGGCCGTAAGTATGGGTCCTCATGATTCACGCGAGTTTTGGCACTGTGCGTACGTTACCATCTTTCCATGCAAAAAATCAAACATGCTTAATTAAACACGTTTAATTTTTTTTTTGCCGGTCCTCACGGAAGCTTGTGGACCCTGCAGAACGTCAGCGGAACGTCGGTGGGCAATCACGACAGCTCACGGTGCCTAAAGCCGCATCTCACCTTGAGTCAAACCGCTATGGATAGCACGTACATTATTTAACTGTGAGAACTTTTACATTATTAGTGACCTCTGCCTTTTTTAGGTCAAACTGCACGCAAGTTCCAAGTAACAAAGTACTTGGTGAATAATGAATGAGTCAGGTTTACAAATGAGTTTATATACCAGGTTAATTATGAAATTTGGGAAACACATATTACTTATAGCACTTTTTACTTAAGTTATTACTTCATTACATAATGAGATGATGACCCCAGGTCCTTTGCATTATGAATTCCTTAGAAAACCTAACCCTTTATACCATTATACTGTAGACCCGCCAGTGAAGGGGCAGGAGTGGGGAGTTACATGTTTTTGAGACTTGAGAGAAAGCCTTTTCATTCAACTCAGTGTTCTCTTTCCATCATTCCAAGTGAAAAATCCCAAGCCGGGGACTCAATAACAGGGTGTCTGGATTGTGAAGGGGGTCATTTTTTTCTTCTCTGTCTCAGCGACTCATCCTCACATGTCCACTTTCAGGAAAATTAGTTTGCAGAAAAACATCCTGGTGCACAGCAGAGCCTGTTGAGCTGATAAGATCTGCATGAGGATGGAGATGAGGTCAAAGGTTGCTCCCTCGCAACCATCTCATGTCGATTAACATTAGGATAATTGTAAGTTGTGTGGCTGTGGGAGGCTGGCAGACAGGGTTTTTAATTGTCAGTATGGTGGAGTTCACTCTCTCAGCCCTTACAATTAACCCTCTATTCTCCTCCACAATTTAACACAAAAAGATCCTGCTGAAAATACAAGAGCTGTTTTAAGAAACTGATAAACTTTTGCAGAAACCCTGGATCATTTAAAGGACTTCAGAAACATTTACAGAAAACTTTCCCAGAACAAAGTAACCTCTGGTAGGAACTCAGATTTTTTTATGAACCTATAAATATTTTCAAGAACCCAGGAAACACTTCTGAAACCTTTTCATAAAACCACCAAGCATTACAGAAACCCTTGTAATAAACCAGGAAACTAGAAAGCTTTGCATGACACCAGGGTCCTTTACAGAAGTCAGGAACTTTTTTAAAATCCAGGAGCATTTTCATGAACCCAGAAACCATTAGTAAACCATTAGTAAATCAGTTTTAAGAACTCAGGAACAGAACTCTTGCCATAAACACAGAAGTAACACTAAACCATAAAACTTTCTCAGAACTCAGTAACACAGATTTTTTTTTTCATGAACATGTTTGTAAATGCAAAATTATTACATTTAAACTTTTTTCTTATAGGATTTCTTACAGGAACCTAGTTTTTTAGGACTATCAAAATTCCAGAACCTGGTAGTATTTCGGGAAACCCAAAACCATTATGCAAGAAGCAAGTACTTTTTATGGGCATTCATGAAAGCATTACAGGAACCATTTTGTTTCACAGACCAAAATGTTTCACAGAACCCAAAAACTTACATGGAAATGTTTGCAGAAAATGGCAAATGCTATTAATCAAGGTTCTTTTGAAGATTTATAAAACATTGGACGAATTGGGGTAGGAAAAAGCACACTGTTATAAGCACACTGTTTGGCCTTTTTTGTTTGTTTGTTTGTTTGTTTGTTTGTTTGTTTGTTTGTTTGTTTGTTTGTTTGTTTGTTTGTTTTTACGGACAATGTGAGTGTATATTGTCTTGGTAAATGTACAGAAACATTTTTAAATAAGTCCATGAAACCTTTGTGAGATTTCAGATGCCTTTACTAGAAGCAAGAACCTTTCCCAGTTCCAAAGAACATTTCTGAAATTGATGGACCTACAGGGACTTTCATTTATACAATTAAATATCTTTTTACCTTGATAATATAAGGCAAGAGGAAAAATTATAATAAAAAATCTCAAAACTATTTTTATTCCATCACTTGCTGAAAAAATATAATATCTCCAAATTTAGTGTTTAGTATTGAAAGTCTTAATGATTTAAAAGCAAGACTAAATCCATAGAAATAAACTCAGAAAAAAAAACATACTGTAGCATATTACTGGAGATCTGCAATCTTCCCTAGTTGTAGTTTTTCATAACTGATGTTCTCTGTGTGTTCCAGGCGTTTAGGCTCCATTAACTCCTGTCTCCCCATTACTGAGGTTAAGGGTCACTCGTATAGCAGAGAGCTGTCATGCTCCATTAATCAGCACACTGACAGAAAAGCAGTGAGTTCAGACGCTAACCCGCTCCGTCACTTGCTAAACGAGCCGCCACTGTGTCCAATCCATTCTCACGTTACTCATGTATGTTACAGTCACCTCATCCATAAGCGCTTTATTTACTGCCATATACGAAACAAACAACAACAAAAAAAATTCTAATATTGAGAATCACATACCAGTCACACCCATCAAATAAAATAAATAAATAAATAAAACTCACATATTTAATTGAAATCTGCTTTCCAATTAATTTTTAATCACAAAATACCGTACAGCAAAAGCATTTTTATGAGATTACAGTATATGCTTTGGCCTTCACTGGCTTATGCTTCAGGGAGAAGTTGTAAATGTTCTTTTGTAGAAGAATAAGATATTTTTGGCAATTAATTTATGTAAGAAATGTATATATTTAGTTTTTATCCCTTTTAATCCTCCCCCAAGAAGTGTGTCCATTGTTCACCCACAGAAGTTTAATATTTAGCTACTAGCTACACCTCATCTTTCAGACTTTTGTCAGATAATAAAGAGTTCTTATTATCCTAACAGGGATCGATTTGTGAAATGCTAGCACCCTGTTGCATGATTCCTCATTAGCGGGCAATTGAACAGCGTTCACAACGGTGTTCCTAAGAACGCTTAATTATCCAATCTTTAAAGAACGCTTGAAAAACATTTTTGTAAGAGTGAACTGTCAAAGTGGGAATTACATAATTCAATTGGTGCTCATAATTTTTTCCTTAACATCTAGAACCTGTAAGGTGCATTCCATTAGAGTTTTACATAGAACATTTGAGGGGAGGCAGAGGAACCAAATACCCTTATCTAAACTGTTTAACAATTTTTTCTGTGTTTTCCAAAATTGCGTTCCCATGAGATCATGGAACGACATTATCACTGTGTTGTTTTTTCTTGAGAACCCCAATCCTACATGTTATTTTTTTTAACTGTTTCATATTTGTCAGTTCTTCTTCATATAAAATGTGATAAAAGATTGTTTGAAGATAAGCTAAGATAAGTTGTTTTCCAGATGTCTAACAGCGTGGATGTGTCATTCACAGACATGTAGTGTCTTGTCATTTCACCCGTTTGATGCCATGCCGAGGAGCAGGGTGGTATTCCCGATAAAGTGATTGTGTGTGTGTGTGTGTGTGTGTGTGTGTGTGTGTGTGTGTGTGTGTGTGTGTGTGTGTGTGTGTGTGTGTGTGTGTGTGATAAGACCAGCTTCTCCGTGTTGGTGTGTTTTGCTAAAGCTATGTTAGCTAACCGGCCTGACCGGCAGCACCGCTCTGCTGCTGTCTAGACATTCAATCCTGCAAGAGGGCAAAAACATCCGATTATTTGAAGAAAAAAAAAAACTCTTACACCTCTTACACCATACACATACAGCAAATTGAGATCTGGGCCTTGTAAGTTTGTGTGTGTGTCAGAGAGAGAGAAAGATTGTTAAATTCAAAATAACTTTAGTGTTGTGTTAAACGTTCACATGAGTTTATATTTATCTATCAGAATACACACAAAAAGTATTTCTTTCTGTCAGACTTTTACAAGAAACTGGGACTAGGGACTCCTTCCATGATTTTTAAATAGCATCCACAAAGTGTGAATGAATTATTAATATAAAAATTACAGCTGCACTATTATCAGAGCTAATAATAATATTAGAGATAATTTAATAATATATTTTTTAGCATCTTCTGACCAATTATCAACCTCACCCAAAAAGTGATGACAGAAAGGAACAAGAACCCACAGTACATCACAGTTGGAGTACCCATGCTGACCTGTGTCTATTGGGCTGTGGAATTAATTTAATTAGAATTTTGATTACGATTGTTGATAATCAATTCTAAAAATAAGATAATCAAGATAAAATTAATTATTTAAATTTAATTATTTTGCAGCATTCCATTCCACAATAATTTTTTTAACTTTGTGTTATAAATCCTGCACATCCTGGTTATGCGTACAAAGATTTCACACAGAAAGATTTACTTGCCAGTAAAACCTATTAGAATCCTTTCACACAATCTGTTTCATTACCACAGAAGAACAGTATCTTTTTAATGTAACCACCTTCCCATCTAGCTCTCAGAGGCATAAAGAAATAACAGATACTATTACATTTTTACTAGCAAAAGACATGTGCCCAATTATAATAAACTTGTAAACACTTTAGATAAGCATTATGTGATACTTAAATGATCTGCTGCTATCGTGTTGGAGGCTGATACCAAAGCGCACCTTCAGTGGTCTTGTGGATTCCATGGCTCATCAATATTAGGCAGATGATTAGTTTATAGATGACTTAAAAAAAAACATTTTAGCTTGTTTTTAGTTGGTATATTTCAAGTTCAATAAATACATATTCCAGAAAATTAATAACCATTTTAATAATTGGTTAATTGTACAATATTGACCAAAATCATTGTAATTATAATTTTTGCCATAATCACGCATCCATACTGTACATGTCCGCAACCAAGAGGGCCTATGAATGGGTACGTGATTGTCAGAAATTAACAACTGATCAATAGGTGTTTGATACTCTGGAAAATGTGTTGCTGGGAAAATTTGTCAAATAGGCAAAGAAATATCCAAGATACACATCATCATGTGTTTTGCTGTTGTTTTCATTTGTTCCTATGATCAAAATGAATAATGATATGTTCATTTTGAGAGTTCTACATTTTGGCAACATCATTTCCATAATCCTGTAAAGGTACAATTTACCCTTTATAAAAGTAGTGATAACTTTTGCTCCACCTGATATATCAAAAAAATAATAATACAGAGTTTAAAGACTGAAGCCTCCCTGTTAATGCACACCAGCAAGGCTTTTAAGGACTTTTAAGGGTTTTAAAGGATCTGCTTCTAACGTTTTGGTGCAGGACAACACAACACACTTTACAGTCTTGTGGAGGCAATGATGGGTCAATGGTGTTTTGACAGCACAAGGAAGATCTACATAATGCTGGACAGGGTGTTTTAAGGTGTATTTTTACACTTAATTGACTGAACTCATCCCAGGTTATATTTAATACTCTGGTTAGGACAGAGGTCCAAGAAGTTGAAACATTTGCTGACTAACACAGAACTAAAATATGGTTTCTGAGTATTTTTCAGCTTACCTTCCCTCCTTATTCTTGGCCTCGGCCAACATACAGGAAGGAAAGTTCCATTCCTCTCCCACATACGCAAGCTCAAAAATGCTTTTCTGGAGGATTTCTTTTTTTTTTTTTTCATTTCAATATTTGTTTAAAAATGTCACTATATGGTGCAAATAAAAAATCTAGTGATCTACTTTTACATGACTTAATAAACAGACACTCTGTCCTGCCTTTTTATTTATTCAGTGAAATAATCCACTAGACAATTTTACATGTGAATATTAGACATTATCCAAGCTCATGGATGATGAACAGTGTACACTTTGCTTGTTGTTCAGCTGAGTGGAAAATGTTCCTGGGGTTGCGTGTGCAGTGAAGTAATGTGGAGGTGAGGCCGTGTGTTTGGTCTCGTTCCTCAGTGATTTATCCATTAGGAGGAATTCGCTGTTTACTCTGGCGTTCCTTATCAGGGCTTATGTGCTGTTTGATGCCGATTTTTCACCTGATTGCGCAAAGGGGTCGTATTTCCCTGGCTTTTAAACTGTTTACCTGCCTTACACACACACACACACACACACACACACACACAGTCCCAGTGGGTTTACAGTACATTAAAATGTGATGTTTTTCTCTCTGTGTGTGTGTGTGTGTGTGTGTGTGTGTGTATGTGTGTGTGTGTGTGTGTGTGTGTGTGTGTGTGTATATAAAACGTCACACTGATGTTTCATTCATTGTTAGAATTTAAATACCACATGACAGCCACATTGCATATACTGTGTACTGTATGTGCATAAAGTACATAATTCAGTATAATTCAGCCTTAAGTGAGTAAGCATCTTTACACATTCAAATTTAAAGTACAGTGTTAAACTGATGTGTACTTCTTATTTTTATCTTTCTATCTAAAGTCCAAAATTTAAGACAATTTCACTCACTGAATACATTGTTGCTGAACCACCTGGTTATGCTAGGTTATGTACTAGGTTATGCTCCTGATGAGATTTCATTGCAATTTTTTTGTTGTTGTTTTTATCTGTGTATCCATGCATTTACTGTATAGGTGCTTTGAGTTTCAAGGATAATGGAGTAAAAGAATCTTATGGTTACCATTTTCACATTGACCATTAAAGCTGCATGTGTAAGCATGCAATCATACTAAAAGTTGAATAAAATTAGCTTTTTTCAGTGTGTTCGTACTAACAAGATGGCTGCTGCGTGTATTCTGACACTATTTTGAGCATTGCTTGCATTATCAGAAATTATTGCTATATGTCGATGGTACACCATAACCATAATACAAACACTGAGGGGAGCCAGGATAGCATCACATGACACTATGAATAAACACAACTGAATAAGCAATGTATTATGTTTCAAATCTTATACAGAGCAATTTTGCTCATTTTTTTGTACACACATATGTAAAGTCATGACCACAAATAAAAAAGAGTTTTGTGTTTCATCCTTTCTTCAGTAAAACTGTAATAATGCCTTTACCAGTCCTAGCTAGAATCAACTAATTAGTTTCTACTTTGGTATAGCTTTATTAATACAGATGTTTGCATAATGCTAAACTGGTGGCCATAAGCTTCCATTACCTATGGAAAACATTAGCATCATAGCACCAGTGCAAAACTAATTAAGTTTTTTCACACACTAATCCTCATCCACATTTTTTCTGGAACTATTGCTGTAAGGTTGTTTGTTAGAAATCAAAAGGTTGTGGGTTTAAATCCAGAAAGTTGAAAGGTTCAATTTATGCTGAATTTTATGTTATTAGACAATCTATTACTTAAAAATCAAATAATTCCGTGTAGTTGTTGCTATGTAACTCATCGGTCCCCCGTTCTCTATAACACCTATCCTGTACAGGGTCGTGGGAGACCTACTGTATGTCCTATCCAAGTGGACTTTGAGCACTAGGCAGATTACACGCTGGATGGGGTGTCAATCCATTGGAGAGCACAAGTATGCACACATTCACTCACACAGTATGGCCAATTTGGAAATGCCCACCATGCAAACTCCATGTACACAGACCCAACAGTAGGACTGGACTACTTAGCCCTAGAGGTACAAAGCCACAGTGCTAACCACTACGCCACCATGCCGCCATATGTAAAAACAGTATCTGAAATCGAAATCTGTCTCAGTGCTTTTCTGTCTTGTTCCTTAGTGTTCTGGGCACTGATGCAATAGTATTTATCTAGAGATTCTTTTAGAGATATTCTAGTTTTCATTTTATAGTTGCGTTTTTGATGAGTCATTCTGTACTCGCCTTGTTTAGAGCTGTAAAAAGGCTCTTGATGAAGTCTTTGCTGTTCTATATAGTACATTTACAAAATTTACTATAATTTTACAAAGTATGCTTTTTATCTCATTATATTGTACATCTGGGCCCGGTTTCTCGAAAGCTTCGTATCGCTAAGTAGTTCTTAAGTTGTACCTTAACCTCTTTCATAACATTAAGCAATTGAGGGTTAGGGGCCTTGCTCAAAGTGTGCTGTTGTTGGACCTGGGATCTTCTGAACCACCTTATCCACTGAGCTATCCCTACCCTGAACACATAGTTAGCTACTGTAGCTAGCGAAGATACTGCATATGGTGCATTCTGAACACTATGGCTATTGTGGAAATCAGTCAAAAACTCATCCCACCATTCTGACTTCCTGTTCCAAAAGGAAATACATGAACATATAGAATCTAATCACAACACAACAACAACAGGTGATTTCATGAGAACTTGAAAATGCAAGTGGATTTCCAGTATTTGTATTTGTCATTTTCCTACACAGACCTCAAAGATGTTGTCTCAGCTTCATAATTAAAGTGAGCACCAGTTAAGATGCATTATTTGAGAAAGGATAAATTAACGTATCTAAATATAAAGTTTGTGAATCCTTAAGCACTTGTAAATATCACTGAGGAAATCCGGTTAGAGTAATCCACAGCATGGCCAATGAGCAGCTTCATTACAGAACATTTTATTCCTTGCACTGTAATGAGTGTGTGTGTGTGTGTGTGTGTGTGTGTGTGTGTGTGTGTGTGTGTGTGTGTGTGTGTGTGTGTGTGTGTGTGTGTGTGTGTGTGTTTTTGTGTGTGAGTGTCAGGGCAAGTGGGGAATAATAAGTGTAATTTATGCTAATTTGCATGACAGTTTATATTCCAGTTAAAGTGACATCATTAAGAAAGCTGTAATCCTGCACAAGGAAAAAATAAATTAGTAAGTAAATAGATATATAGATAGATAGACAGACATATATATATATATATATACAGTATATATATAAATGTGAACCCAATCATGAATTTGTAAAGCAGCTAGATTTATGAAATGTGCCACATGATCGTTTGAAAAGAACTAATTTATGAGAAATAAATAAATTAATAGACAAACAATCTGCAGTTAGAGTCAGAAAGAAATGCTTTGCCTGAACACTGACACTTGAAAAAAATGGAAGAATAAGGTTTCATTTCAGAGGTGTGTGTGTGTGTGTGTGTGTGTGTGTGTGTGTGTGTGTGTGTGTGTGTGTGTGTGTGTGTGTGTGTGTGTGTGTGTGTGTGTGTGTGTGTGTCTGGGCACAGGCCTTGTTTGAGGAAAGATTATCTTGACAAATTGGATAAACATCTTCTGCGTGACAGGCTGCTGATGGAGAGTGGGCTGTGTGCGTGCACACCTGGTGAAGCTTTGCTCAGTGTGAGGTGTGTATGTGTGTGTGTGTGTGTGTGTGTGTGTGTGTGTGTGTGTGTGTGTGTGTGTGTGTGTGTGTGTGTAAAGTCTGTGTGTGCGCATGTGCAATGCTCCAAAGCTCCTGCTCTAGCTGCTGTGGTCGAATGTTTGTCTCGGACAGGTAAGAACAGGCACAAGGGACATGGAGCTTTCCAAAACACAGCAAACACAGACATCCAGGTGGACTAGACAGACAGACAGACAGACAGACAGAGAGAAAGAGACTGGTTGGTGAAGCCTGGGGGCTGTAGTTATGGAGGGAGGGTAAGAGATCCAACTTCCCCTTTTGCCCTCCATCTCTCTGTCTCATTTGTCCTCTGTACTCATCTGTCTCACCTACCCTCCACTTGTCTGTCTCTCCACCCCTACACTCGTGCATGTCTCCTCCTCCCGCCTCTGTGTGCATGGAGTTTGCAGGTTTCCCAATCCAAAGTCATGCAAGTTAGGTTAATTGTGTGTTTGTGATTGTCCTGTAATAGAGTGGCACCCTGTTCAGGGTGTACCCTGCCTCGTGCCTTAAGTTTCCTGGGATAGGACCCAGGCCACTGTGACCCTAGACAGGATAAGTGGCATGGAAGATGAAGATGATTAATTGATGAAGATGATTAGATGATTAACTCCATAACTGACTTTACTATCTCTATATATTTTTAGTGTATTTAGTGAGAAGATCTATATTATATTTCTATATATTACATATTTCGCACATAAACATTTACATTATTATCACTACATTATTCTACGTAATGCATTATCACTTTTAGACTCCCAGTGCCAGTACTTTGTATTAGTCAGAGATAAAGTTGTAACTTCTGACATTCCCAGGACAGAGAGCCCAATGCATTTAAGAGGCTTTTTTGTAACACGACAAGTTGTTTAGCTGTCTTAGTAACTTCAAGAGAGAGGAAAAAAAGAGACCACTGAGGGGGAACTGTTTATAACTGTTTTAACTAATAACAGAAACTCATTTCACGGATTATAATTGCAGCTTGTAAAATGTAACTATAAGCATGTAAAATAGATGCTGCTTTGTTCTTTAATTTCTATCTCTGACAAATATATAAGTTTTTGCTTTGTAGTAAAAGACCAATTAAAATCATTACTCATGTATCCTTTCCCAAAAGTAAACACCACGCCGAAACAATCATGTTAAAGTGAGACATGTGCAATGTTAGTTAACAGCATCAGCCAGGTATGGATACTGAATGAAATGAAATTCAATTCAATAAAAAATAATAATAAATAAATAACATTTTAAAGATCTTTAAGTATTGTTTTCAATCTAAATAATTAACTTCAAAACATAGATATGTGTCAGTCTACAAACATATTGCTTTTTTTGTCAGCCAGCTCTGGGTTAGACTTTCCTCATTTGGCTCTTAATATCATGTCTTCACTTTATTTTCACCTGTACAATAAAACAAAGCTGGGTTTCATGGCTGTAATGTTTCTGGGTGGTTCATTCAGTTACTCGGTTTTGGGCCCGGCTCAGATTGCTTGTTCTCCATTCACGCTGTTTGTGTGGCGCGCCAGAAGGCAAACAGCACTACGAGCTCCAGATATCATCACTGGACGACTGAGTTTCCTGTGACGTGTTAGTGAAACTGCAGAGCCTCCGGGCACAATGACAACAAAACCCTTATCAACTTTCTGGCACAAAAACATTTCTTCAAAACCCTAATCACATTCAGGCTCTCCTTTTAACCTGACATTTATCTGTCATTTAGCGCTAAATGTAGGTATGCGATGATGTATTTTTGGCAGGTTATGACCAAGAGCCAAATCTAAAATAGAGCATGCTACTGTATAACCTGGTATCATCATATAAGAGGTTATTTTTTTTCAGTACCAAAAATGGCACAAGTTTTTGGCACAAGTAAAAGACATGAGACCTGATACTGTATTTATGTGAAAAATCGATTATTACATATTTGTACCTCTTTATTTAATATGTTATTAGTTTCAAGTTTTTTTTGGAGTAAGGATGCACACCTTCATGAAACTAAACAACTTTAATTACCTTCCTATCCCACAAATTTTTTTGCAGATGCTTTTACAGTATATACACAGTAGTATACAAATGAAGCAGATGCTTGTACTGGTACATCTGGTACAACCTTGGTATTGTTACCTGTCGATAGCTAGAATAAAATTTGGCAGGCTAGCCTTACTTTACATGTGCATTTCAACAATGAGACTCAGTCAGTCAGTTAGCAAGTGAGTGTAAATTTATCTTTTACCCTAGCCGTTAGATAATGATGCAAAAAAAGCTGTGTCTGTTGTAATGTATTCATACTATATCTTTTTACATGTTTTTCTTGTGTTTAAATGTCAGCTTTACCAGAGATGACCTGTAACATATTTGTACACAGGGTCAGACCAGTAAATATCTAAATCCAAACTCCATTTACTCTGCTCAAATAACTAAGCAATATGTATGCATGATAAAATGTAGTGTATTTGTTGTTTCCTAAAACGGATCTGTGATATGCTCCTCTATCTTCTACTGATGCTGTAAACCCCAAAAGTGAAAAGTGTCTGTCCTCATCCCCTCAGTGGAGTTTGGGGACACAGTGAGTTTGTGTTTCAGTGCTCTAAACAGAAGAATGCTGCCAGTCATGGCCACTGTGAAAGGAAACATGTGCAGCTGCGTGTAGCGACTCGGCCGTAACACAGAGTGAAATGGTACTCTTATTTCTATATTCACAAGTTAGTTATGGATCAGTCTTGTGATGGGTTTTAATGGTGCTGAAGTGTTTCATTTACATTTTCTTTTAAGCAGTCACAGCAATTGTCCAAAAATTCTAAATATTTATTCATAAAAAACACACATAATATAATTTGTGTATATAAAAAATGTGTACAGGCAAGAGTTAAAATTACAGCATTTCGTGATGCAAAAAAAATTAAATCAAGATATATCATGTCAGATATTTTTCAACTTGGAGTCAGACCATAGATTTTTCGATAGGATTTAGAGCTGAGCTGAAACACTCACTCATTCTGAGACATACACTGCTTATTCTGTACAGGGTGGCAGGAGGACTGGAGCCTATCCCAGGGGCTCAGGGTACACCCCAGATAGAAATTACTTTACTCTGCATGTTTTTGGACTGTGAGAGGAAACCAGAAACTCCATGCTCAAACTAAGACTGCCCTTGAATCAACATTCCAAAATGTTGATCTTCTTCTGGTCATTCATGAATTGATTTGTGTTTAAAGCCTTTGTCATGCTGGAAGGTAAATGTCTTAATTTTCAGTAGTCTATTCAGGACCTGTGGAAATATTATTTAGAGCTATTTGTGATTCACTTTATGTTGAGTAGATCACCTGTCCCAACTGAAGGAGGACAATAGTACCTGTATGATGCTGCCCAAATTGTTGTACTCATTAGGCCATTACACATTTTCCACATGGTTTGGGGTAATTTTAAAAGAGAAAATTCTTCTGTATAGCCACCCTACCCTGTATCCCAAAGATGTGAGAGAATGTTGTTACATGCAGGGAGTGTCTACTACTTGCCAGATATGATTTTTACTTGGCAGCTTCCCTGATATGACTTCTTGTCCTTTTCCTTTTTTTGGAGGGACATCCTGTTCTTCGTAATGTCACTATAGTTCCGTATTTTCTCCATTTATAGATTCTGGCCTTCACAGTGTTTAATTTTATAGCTAATGCTTTGGGGGATATAACTTCTTCACTGCCCCGTGACCCTGAACACAGGATTAAGCGGTATAGAAAATGAATGAATGAATGAATGAACTTCTTCACTGATGTATAACTTTCAATACAATATGTTAATTCTGAGCACCCATTACCATAGTGAGCACACTTTTGCAAACTTCAATCTTTCATCTTTTCTTTCACCTAAAACCTTTTTATTATTTACTTCAATTTCTTTGCTTTCTAATATCACATTAAAAGTAGAAGCAGAATAATTTTGTAATTTTGTTTTTACCAAATTTCTATCATTTAGCCTTTTTATATTCACTTTGGCTACATTTAATGTTATTGCTTATGTTATAAACTATAAACTGTGGTTTTCTCATAAGCCTTTTTACAATGGAGATTCCTTCCATAAATAACGATTTAATTAAAGAAAACTATTTTTAAAATCTCTTTATCTGGAGCACTGTTCCTGGATCCTTAACTGCACTTCTCTCAGAGCTGCTGTTCTAAAAAATTTATCTACACTTGATCACCATCCATAAATCAGCAGGACTGTGGGGTATCGATTGTTTAGGCTCTTAACAGTGTTCATTTTGTTACGTGAGTGTATGTGCAAATGTGTATGTGCATTTTCAAATTATATTGTCTCAAAAATTAGTCCAGGCAAGGAGGCATGGATTCTGTCAATTAATTCCAGATAAGGTGGTGTGTTTTCCCTGTATCTGCCTGCCCTAATAAAAAGATGTCACTCTTAGCAAAGGTCACATGGCATTTGATCTTGTTAGTCCCAATAAAGAAGAAGATGTGGCTTCTGACCCTGTCCTACACTGTGCAGGAACAGTGCATGGAATCTGTAGCTCTCATTTTTGTAACATTCAGTAAAAGAAATGGGACTTCTCTAACTGTCCATCCTAAGAAGGAAGATGTCGGATTTGTTCTTGGCCTTTGATTCTGTCAACCCCAGTGAGCGAGGTGTTTTGCATCAAAATACAGTAGATCTAAATTATATTGTAACATTGTTTGCTTTTTCGAACATCATATTATCTGAAAGAAATATACACACCCACTAGCCGGTTCCCAAGCCGGCTCCATGACAGGAGGAAAAGAGTGCACACTTCTGCTCCCTCTGTGATGGAGATTCCCGTTCCCCCCTCATTTGTATAATGTCGTCTCAGGGATGAAATTGAGTCCTATGCAGTGGGATTGAAGTTTTAATTCGGCTCTCGGTGCTTGAGGGTATACACACACTCTGTCCCACCCACCCATCGCCCAATCAATTAACGGAGACACAGACCCATATATGCATACATATATACATCTCTCTCTCTCCCTCTCTCTCTGTTGCCAATTTATTGACTGTTGCTACAGTAGATTTGGTGAAGTTTTAGACCCCCTAGTGAAAAACCTAGTGACCTTTTGAGCAGACTTTCGAAACTTTGCTGTCCTTTACACAAATAAAAATTTGTTATTCCATCCATTTCATTTGTTTTGATTTACAGCTCCTCACTACCTTTCCTCAATTTTTTTTATTTTTTAAAAGATTATAGACCTTTTTAAATATGTATATAGCAAAAGATAGTTTTCCTAAAATAAATAAACGATAATGTATTAATGTATTTCACTATTTTCTAATTCACTCTTTCTTCAACATATCTTTAAAAAAATGGTTTGTCCTTCATGCAAAACATTTTGATCTGAAAATTATCACGAGTCAATTAATATGCAAATTACTCAATGACATCATCAGTGATTACTGGTCAGTTACTTTCCCCTGAAATGAGCTGGTAAACCTGCTCTGTCTATCTCTTTCTCTATTTCCATGCCGCTGTGGCGTGTAAAACACTCTCACCATTGTCCAGCTGTTGTTATTTTAATACATCATGAAACATTAATAATTTGCCACATGCGTGCATTGAGCGTTCGAGATAAAAAGCACAGACAAACATTTTGCAGCTGTATGTAAACGAGACGTGAATGCGCAGTCACCAGATTGTATAATGTGTTTTCTCTCTCTCTCTCTCTCTCTCTCTCTCTCTGTCGCTCTCTCCATTTCACAGTATCTGTGGCCTTAAGCAAAAGTATCAGATGTTTTTACAACACACACGCCGTGCATCTGTCGATCGGCTGCTCTGTAATTAACACTCCATGTGCCAGAGGCTGTCAGTCCCTGAGCGCTGCTCGCTAAATTATGGCAACAACTTTGAGCGTAGCCAAAACTACATATAAGAAGAGGTAAATGGACAAGCATATCAATCAGCATATGAAACTTAATGTCTTGGGACTCTAGACATTTTATTTTTCAATATTCAGTCACATTATGTGTATACATTTGTAGCTGATTTACAAAAATATGTGAATAATTATTTACTGTAATGAAATTTGTGGATTGTTGTATAATGTTATTCTTTTGCAGAATCTTTGTGGCAGAAGTTAGATAGCTGCGAAACACAACAGGGATGGTTCAGAAGCAATTCAGCATGACTTAGAAGCAACTAATAAGGAGACAAAGTGTTGTTGAAGATGACATAAGACAAGATATAAGATGTGTTTTCTTGCTGAAAGTGCTATTTTGACTGTTTTTTTTTTTTTGTGAGTTTGGACACTGGCCAACAAGTAACATCCCTTGTTATCCCTCAAAGTGTGCAGGAACATGGCGGACAGACGTGAGGACAAAGGGTTAATAATGCTAGCTTTTGCAGATTATTGTCTAATCAGCTAGTTAGTTTTTTGTACATTTATGTTGTAATTTATGTTAGTCTATCTGTCTTGTCTCTGCTAGCCAGCTAACTAGGCCTCTTAGTTAGCTAGTTTAGTGTTTCTGTTAATTTATGTTGTAAATTTATGTTTCCTGTAGCACCTTGGTCCTGGAGGAACGTTGTTTCGTTTCACCGTGTACTAACTATATATGGTTGAAATGACAATGAAGCCTTTGAACTTGAACTGAACTTGAACTGTAATGCTTATCAGTGAGTAGTATGTTTACTATAGTACCAGTTTGTTGATTACTGGTTACTGTAATGGAACTGTGTGGGATATTCTTTGCTATAACGCATATCTGTGAGTCTATTGACTATTATACTAGTTAATGTATTATATTTACTATAGTTTGTATATTAGTGTTTATTATTATGCTAATCAGTGAGTTAGTCTGTTTACTATAGAACCAGTTTGTGGATTAGTGTCAGCAGTTATGGAACTGTTTACTGCATTAGTGTTTACTAAAATGCTTATCTGTGATACTGTAAATGCTCATTTGTGGGATTGTGATTTTATAAATGCTAGTTTGGAAATGTGTGTGTTTTTATGCTAGTTTGTAGCTGAGAGTTTATTATAACGTTAGTTTGTTGGCTAGTGCTTATTACAATGCTAGTTTATATCTTTGTGTTTATGTAAATGCTAGGTTGAGGATTAAGGTTTATTATAAGGCTAGTTTGATTATTAGAGTTTACTATGATGCTAGTTTGGGATTTATACATTACTATAATGCTAGATGTGGATCAGTGTTTACTATGACCACATAGTCTCTACCAAAGGTACAGATAAGGCAAAGCAGCACTGATGGGATGAAGAAGCTGACACACACTAAAACCCAGCAGCTCTCATTTTATTAACCTCAGAGTCTCAGGTGTCAAAGTGCAGTCCTTCAGAACATTAGCGTGATTCACTTCCCCAGCCTCCAGCAGGTTCATTATTAATTTAGCAGAGAAAAGAGCATGTAACACACATATTCCTTTTCCTCCTTTTGTTTGGTAAATAGATTTAAACTGAAGAGTGTCCGTTTGTGAGAGAGAGAAGGCGAGATGTTGTGTGGTTCAGTCACCTTGTTACTATGTTTGACCTCTTGTCGTGCAGCGTCTAATGCAAGTGTGTTGGTGAATGGCACAAGAGTCAGTGACACATGACCTGACACACTTAATTCCAGCCAAACAATGGACTCCAACTCTAGTGGGAATTTATCCCATTACACCTCTGTGCCAAATGAATTGTTTGTTTTTAGCAGTGTTTTCTTTTTGTGACCACTCGGTCAGCTCGTCTTAATAACAGGTTGTGTTAATCCAGGATAACATGCACCACAATTTGGAAATAAAGATGGAAACGTAATTGTTTTTGCCAATATCAATGTGTGTGTCTGTGTGTGTGTGTGCGTGTGTGTGTGTGTCTGTGTGTGTGTGTGTGTGTTCAAAATTCCATCCAAGTTTCTAAAACCCGTGATGAAAAAAAAAAAACTGAGGAAAACAAAATTAGGAAATATAGTTAAAAGGAAAACTCACTGCTCCAGGGTTCCTGGTTTAAGCCTAAGCTCAGGTTACTACCTGTGTGGAATTTCGTATGTCCTACCTGAGACTGTGTGGGTTCCTCTGGTTAGTCTGGTTCTCTTGCATCTTTTAAAAGCATATGAATATCTTTATACATGGTGATCTGTAATAAACTTACATCAGAGATACAGTTGTAATTACATGAGAGGCTTTTATGCTGATTTGTGGCAAGTGTGTTTTTTTCTCATTATTAAAGAGAGACCAACTGAGGGAACAATTGTTCATAGCTGCTGTGATGTAACTACTGTAAGGGTGATATTTTTTGCTCTTCCACAACATTTAATATAATTATAAACAGCTAATAAGCATATTTTTTAATTAATTGTTAAATTAAAAACTTGCCATTCTGCTTTGAGACAATGACCATTGTTAAAAGCGCTATATAAATAAATAAATTGCAATTGTTATTTGTTTCCCGTTTGTTTTAAGTGTTTTAATTGAAGCGTTCACCAAACAGCCCCCAAATGTCTCCTGGACATTTTTCTAAACAAAGGTTTCAGTGATCATGGACACAGAATTATCTGGAAATGTTAGTATGTGTTTGAACTATATTCGACAATGAGGTTAAATATAATAATATGTTCATATTAAAATTGTCCATGCACTGTGACGGCGAACTAAAAGCCAGTGCCTACATACATCAGATAACTCTGCACTCAAACCCTACAACGAGGGCACCTAGAGCTTTTGGCACACTTCTGGGTGTGTAGAGGCTTCTGGTTGTGTAGAAAAGGGGCGGGACACCCCTCCACACCTGGCCTAGTTGCTGATTATGGCTCACCATTCCACTGTCATGTACGGCCTTTAAAAAGACTATAGAATCCCAGACCGGTGAGAAAGTTCATGAAAGACTTTGCCAAAAGGGAAGCTTCCTGCTGCGCGCCCTCAACTGCGCCCTGCCACCTCTGCCCCTAAAGCGCCTTCTGCTCCATGCCATGCTCCTCACCTGCTCGGCTCATCACTCTGCCACTACGAGGCCTCTACCTGCACTTAACTATGTCAGGTGGATCTGTGCCCCTACCCTGGGTGGCCCTGTACAGCCACTGAGACTTCAGATAGCTTGTTTGAGTATACACTGCATTGTGAAGACACTGCTATTTTCTGTAAATAAAAGCACTGTATGTTTGTGATTATGAGTTGATTTGGTAACTTTAGGCAGCTGTATTATAAGCTAACATGACCTAATTGACACTCAAAGACACAACCCCTATCCCATTCAAACAAAACCCCCTGTCACACCTAAAGACACACCCCCCTGTCAAACTCAAAGATACAGTACACCCCTCTGTCTCACTAAAAGAAACACCCCTATGTCCCATTCATAGACACACCTCTCTGTCCAACTCAAAGTACTGCCTTCTGTCCCACTCAAAGATATGCCCTCTGTCGCACTTAAATACACACCCTCTGTCACATTTAAAGATACACCCCTTTGACCTGCTTAAAGAAACTTCCCACTTTCCCTACACCTCTAAACCACCTAAAGACCTACTGTAAGAGACATTTAGGCATTTGGCAAGAGACCTAAGAGCACCTAAAAGTTCCCCAGAAGGAATTTATCATACCCAAACCAAGACCCACCAGAACAGAGGTGATAAGCAGTACTCTTCAAGTCTTCTTTTTGATGTTTAGAATATTTAATTGTTAAATATAATGTCTATACAGTGAAACCTCGGATTGCGAGTGTTCCACAAGACGAGCAAAGATTTTTAATAAATTTTGACTTGGAAAACTAACAAGTCTTGGTTTACGAGCACCGAGTATCATGTATCACGCATGCGCTTCTTGTTTTGACGCCGAGCGTCATGTGATCACAATTGAGCAACGGTTTTTCTCTCTCTTGCGCTGCGGAATTGTGGGTAATCATCTCCCCTGCTGGATCTTAGTGCACGTCTCTTACTTGTATAATCAACATCCATGCACGTGTACTGTTGCTATAACACTGTGAACACGAGTGTGTGCATGTAAAACGCGTGTAAAGAAAAGCAAGTCTCATTAGAGAGGTTAAAAATCCTCTCCTTCACAGACCCCTCCTAATTTCGTCTTCACAGACACACACCGACACACACACTCTCTCTCTCTGCTCTACAAAGATCACTGCTCTGTCGCGATTCTTTTCAAAGGTAAAGTGCAGGTTAATTTGTTTTATTTTTACTTTACAGCAGTGATTCCGTTAGTGTGTCGCTCAATCGAGTGTCATTAGACCGATTTCTTGTTTATTTATCTGATAAAACAGTTTTTCCGTTGTGTGCGGAAAAACTGTTTAAGATGAGATAACTATACACTGCAAGATGAGAATACACTGAGAATACACTGAGGATAACTGTGAAAGATGAGAAGGGGGAGAGGGGACACATACACACATACTGAACATGGAAACACAACGGGAAACACTTATCGGTCGCGATTTATTTTTACTTTTTTTTAAAGGTAAAGTGCAGGTTAATTTGTTTTATTTTCACTTTTTTGTGTTAATTATTTTTATGTGTTTATTTTTTTTTTGCTGGGGAATGAATAATTTGAGTTTCCATTATTTCTTATGGGAAAATCTGATTTGGTTTACGAGTTTTTGGAATACGAGCCTGCTTCCGGAACAGATTATGCTCGTAATCCAAGGTTCCACTGTAAATCTTTGATAAATTTTGATTAACATCATTAAGCCATTAAAAGCATCTCAGGAAGAGTGACTGTTCTGCAAACACCATACAACCAGAAAAACAGGAGCTCAGACCTCATGGGTCTGACTAGGGCTACGTGTGTGTATGTGTGTGTGTGTGTGTGTGTGTGTGTGTGTATGTGTGTGTGTGTGTGTGTGTGTGTGTGTGTGTGTGTGTGTGTGTGTGTGTGTGTGTGTTGTGTGAAAGTAAGCTGTTGAACCACAACTGTAATCAAACTATAAAGCCAGAAATGGGTGTAAACCTATGGATAATGACATTATAATCTCTGTTATTACATAATTGTATACCAATTTATCTTCTATTTTGAATATATAATTGTATAAATGGCAAAATTATAAATAATTACATGAATAACATCTAATTGTATACAGTAGTTAATCTTTAGAAGTAAAACGACAGATCATCATCTTAGTGCCAACTTCAATTGTCATATCCATCATCACAACTCCACATAAATTATTTTATCCATAACGAAGACAATATTTTAAGGACTTATTTTATACAAGTGTGTGGAAGACATGAAATGGCATGAAGCTAAATAAATATGTTATTGAAAATTTAAAAATACAATTTATAGAATTTTAAGTACATATGCATTTTTAATGAACTGCAAATGAAGGTGTGTGTGTGTGTGTGTGTGTGTGTGTGTGTGTGTGTGTGTGTGTGTGTGTGTGTGTGTGTGTGTGTGTGTGTGTGTGTGTGTGTGAGCGCGTGTGCCTGTCAGTGATCTGGTGTGTGGGAGGGTGAGGGTTCAGCGATGCATTTCTGTGATAGGTGGTCAGAGTTTCACATAATAAAACACTTTTCTGACAGAAATGACAGCAAATGTGTTTAATCAGGCTGACCAATGGCCTTTAGAGCACACAATCCCCAGCCCCCCATACACACACACATACACGCACACACAAATGTTTACATAACATTTACTAATCAACCCGCATTACCATGTTAATAGCTGCTCTAATAATAGTTTTGTAACATCCTCTTCATGAATGAGGTCAGAATGTGTTTATGATTTTTTTTTTAGAATGGACAAATTACAGGTTTATATTAATGCACATGTTCTATTACATGACCATTTCTACAATAAAAGCTCATTCACAAGGACTTGACCAGTGACTGTGCTGCATAAGCTGATTTTAAAAATCAAGTAAAGTTTATGAAACATTTCTTGAGAGGCACTCCACGGTCAGTGCTTTGTAACACAGTTAAAGCTATAATATCTTCACAACAAAGGCAAAGTTTACAAAGTGGTTTCTCACTAATATGACGAGCTGCATTTTTTTTTTGCCTTATTAACTTCAGAACAAAATAACGGCTGGAGAGGGAATTATTGTTTATAGCTGCTTTAACATAACTAGGTTCAGGGACAATCAACCACAACATTACATGTAACTGTAAATGTATAAAACGTCATCCAATATGTCATCCTTAAATCATTTTTAAATAGCTGTGACAGAAAAGGAAGAGTGACAGGTTATTATTTACATATTAGTGATGTTATATAAAAGTAATAATTTTATATGTGTTATATTATATTATATTATATTATATTATATTATATTATATTATATTATATTATTCTACACAGTGACTCTCAGGTTTGTGGTTAGCAAAAAATTATTGCTCTGAACTTGTTCATTTTATCATCTCATTAAAAAGACTGTGGAAGCTTATTCCACTGTGCTTCTTATTATAATTTATGAATTACAATTAAGCCTGACTCATTTCTGCTCTTCTAAAATAAAACATAAAAAAACACATAAGCAGATCATGAGCAAAGGGGAAAATTGTCTTTTACGGTTTAACATCCCCACTATGAAATTTCAGATGCGCACGCACATACACACACACACACTAAATATTCCAGAGGTTTCCACTATCTCTCCCTAAGTGTAAGTCAGGAAGCAAATGGTCTTGAACTGATACAGGAACTCATTTAGAGCAGCGCTTAGATATGCCTCTCACTCGAAATGAACAGTTCTGCGTTTTGCACCAGCCTCAAAATATATATTAATGAAGTTGATCTCTTTAGCCATCCCCAACTAATTACACAGTTAAGATTCTAAAGTATTTGACAGGTCAGAAAAAGGAATGTTAATTTAAACAGCGCCGTCAAACATTAATATTCCACATAAATATGACAGTGATAAGCAGCTACTCTGAATTCTCTCTCTCTCTCTCTCTCTCTCTCTCTCTCTCTTTTAACCAGACAGCCAAAATCATTTGAATATTATTCAACTTTTAATCAGTTATACTAATATACAATATTAGACATGTGTTATTTATACAATATAATATATATATATATATATATATATATATATATATAAAATACAATATATATTTAGGTTTCAAATTGTAATGTAATGTGCATCTGTACATTTGTGTGTACATGCATCACATCTCTCTCATGTATCTAAGTGTCTCTCTATCACCATTCCTTGTCCTTCTCTAATAATTCCTGTATAATTCCTGCAACCACTTACATTCTCTTTCAAGCCCAAATCTCTCATTCTATCGCTCTTTCTTCTCTCTCACTCTTTTTTCTTCTCCCCTCTATCCTCTCTCTCTCATATTCTTTCTCTTCCTCCCTCATCACCTATATCTCATTCTTTCTTGTTAGTTCTCTCATTCTTCCTGAATCTCACTTTTCCTCTCTCTTTCTCTCTCTCTCCTGTTATCATTTAATCTCTCTCGTCCTTTTTATCTATTTTTTTATTATTAATATTCTTATTCCTGTTCTCCTCCCCTATTTCTTGACCTGGCTCAATTTCTCCTCTATTCATTCTAAATCTCTCTTCCTCTTGCCTTCTCTGCCTCATCCTCTCTCTCTCTCTCTCTCTCTTCTGTGTATGTCTATATCTGTCTTTTATTCTCTATCTCGGCCTGCCTGTATTCTCTCTCTCTCTCTCTCTCTCTCTCTCTCTCTCTCAGTAAATACTTGAGGCTTCCCCCCATCCTCAGTGTGAGATCTGCCTGTCTTTGGCCTCGTTGTTCTCGGCTAATCAGCCATGTCGAATGTGCAGCTCATTACGTATTCGCACTCAAAGGTGACCATGGGAAGTTTGGGGAGATTTTTTTTTTATGTGCAAAATATTGCCATGACAAGTTACTACGGCAACAAGCTTTAAAATTCTCTAACTGACAACTTGAGTCCCACTGATACTGGAATTCTTCATAATGCTCGTTATTCTTCTTCTTGCACCTTTCTGCAGTTACCCATTATCATGAAACCTTTGAAAACTTTGATATATATATATATATATATATATATATATATATATATATATATATATACACATTTATTTATTTATTTTTAAGTCTTACTAAAACTATTCAATAAACTTTTTACCAAATCGCCAGTGCTGGATCAAAGCAGTTCTGGTTAAATTATGCTTTCTGAGTGGTTTTGTAGCATCCACATGCCATCAGAGGCACAGAATTACACTGATTATTTTGATGGACGCGCGCACGCACACACACACACACACACACACACAGAGAGAGAGAAAGAGAGAGAGAGAATTGTCCTATCCTTGATGAAAAGAGCTTAGCTTGTAGCTAGTAAATTTCTAGCACTGGAAATGTTTAAACTGTGGAAATACAGTCACCCTTTTAAATTAAATTTATTAAATCAAGCTTTGTAAAGGGTGGAGTCAGATTTCAGATCAGTAGTCACTGCTAATTTTGTAAAAGAAGCATTTATCTCATATCTCAGACTTTTAGTACAGCTGCACTTTTATAGCACCAAAATCATGCTAGTATTTAACTAACTAGCATTATTAATTTAAAAAATGGAAATTCAAATCAATTGTTGAGCTCACCATCTGGTATTTCACATGTTCATATTTGTGTTTTTAGCCGTTTTTAAATTGCTTTTATCAAATCAAACAAGACACTGATCCCAGAGAGACATGAACACCATTGAGTTGAGATTCTGTGTGCTAATTCTGCTAATCACTCTTTCCTACAGTGGACCTCACCTGCTGCTTGAGTTTCACTACACACATCTCCTGTTTCGGCACCTCTGCCCTCTTCTACACACACACACACACACACACACAGCACTTTGTTTACACACCCGTGCTAGCAACGTCTGCCCTGACTAGCATGGACAAGAGCTTTTGGCAGCACTACGCTAACACAGAGATCCGCCAAGTAGACGGTGTCGTCGCAGCTTGATTTCTTGTGAATTATAAATCAGGAAAGCATGTTATTTAACTAAAGTGTTAATGTGCAAATCACAAAAGTGCTAGCTGCACAAATTTTGTCTAAAACATAATTCTTGTGTAATTCAAGATAATTCAAGTTGACTCAGTCATCACTTTTTTCTAATCCTGCATGGATAATGTGCACTCATACAGCTGCCTCTAAAATCTAATTAGCACAACCATGCTAGTACAGGAAGCATATGGGGGGAATAAACAAATGGAAAATTTGTTGTCTAACAACATCTATATAAACAAACAAATAATAATAAAAAGAAAAAAGCTTCCATTTAGCAAATAAGCACAGTGTTCTAACGCTGTGGGTTGAGTCCCCTGTGACAGCTCACACACGGGCATGGTTACTGACAGATTACCTACATAGTTGCTCTGACTATCAGGTTTCCAAAACCATACTGATACATGCTATGGCGTATCTGTCTCTGCCAGTGTTCTAGCAACACATCTAATGTGACCTAGAATATCATTAGATTTTAAAAGGATAAATTGAGTTATTCAACTAAAAAACAGAGTTATTTTGACCTTTACATCACTTATGTTATATAAAGCCTTTAAAAGCCCAACGGTAGCAACTTGGTATTGTGGTTTAAACCAGTGGTTCCCAAACTGGGGGTCGCGACCCCAAGAGGAATAATTTCAAGGGGGTCACGAGAGGGATTAAAAAATATATTTTTTTTGTGTGTGATAATAATACACGCTTTTCAGTATTACAAGTAAATGCTATAAATAAATATTTTCTGATTTGTAAAGATATTACTGATTGAGTGTGAGTATTTAAATTGAGTGTTTAAAAAAAAAATTTGCGACTCACTGTGCAGCGACTGGCTCACTAGTTATTGCTACAGCGCACAACTGCAAGTGAAAAGCGCAACTGCTGAGATGGATAAATTTGTTATTCGCAAATCTAAAAATGTTAAGGAAATTGTTTGCCTGAGTCATCAGAACCATGTACATCGACCAAGCAAAAGAGCAAGACCCCGTCAGACCACAGTAGGAAACGTCGGAAATATGAGGAAGAATTCATAAAGTGCAGTCAGTATCAGTATTCACTACGTTGCGGTAGCAACCGAATACACGAGTTGTCCCGTGCAGCAATGGATGTACTGCTTCAGTTTGGATCTACATATTTGTGTGAGCAGTATTTTTCTGCTGTTACATATAAAAAATAAATACACAGCTCACGTCATGATGTCGAAGATGATATGCGGGTAGCTGTATCCACCATCAGGCCACGAATGAAGCTTTTGTGCTGCCAAAAACAAGTACACCCTTCCCATTGAAGGGTAGGCCAAAATTATTTTGATGTATAGTAAATGTAGTCAAAATACTGTGAACAGCTTATGTTTCTTGCTTGTTTTTGATAGTGGGGGTCGCGAGATCTTGTCGATCTTCAATTAGGGGTCGTGGGCTTGAAAGTTTGGGAACCACTGGTTTAAACCATTGATCTTTTGAAGAGGAGCTTGGAGCATTAACACACTGAGCTACTGCTGAATGTGTTTGGAGTAGATGTGCTACACAAATAGTTCAACTGCATTTTACTAAAACAAATTTCATAAATTTATCTTCTACAGTATATCCTATACTGAGTCGCAGGGGCCTGTGGCCTATCCCAGAAGACTTTGGGCACAAGGTGGGGTGCACCTTGCGCAGGATGCCAATCCATCACAGGGCACACACACACACACACACACACACATACACACAAACACACACACACAAACACACTCTATGGGCAATTTGGGAACACCAATTAGCCTAATCTTCATTTCTTTGGACTGTGGCAGGAAAACTGAGAACCTGGAGGAAGTTCACTCAGCACGGGAAGAACGTGCAAACTCAACGCACACATGCAATTTCATTCATTTTCTATACCGTTTAATCCTTTGTTCAGGGTCGCGGGGGACCTGGAGCCTATCCCAGGAGACTTCGGGCACTAGGCGGGGTACACCATGGACAGGGTGCCAATCCATCGCAGGGCACACACACATACACACACTCACACACTACGGGCAATTTAGGAACGCCAATTAGCCTAACCTGCATATCTTTGGACTGTGGGAGGAAACCGGAGTACCCGGAGGAAACCCACCAAGCACGGGGAGAACATGCAAACTCCACACAGAGACGGGAATCGAGCCTAGCCGGGGAATCGAACCCAGACCCTGGAGGTGCAAGGCGACAGTGCTAACCACTACACCACCATGCCGCCCATGCAATTTCCAAAAAAAAAAACTCAGCCCTTCTACTCGGAAAGATTAAATCACATCAACTGAATTCACTTTATTATTATGAAGATTAAAGTTATCATACATATCACTAATGTTATCTGACTAGCTTTTGTGCTGACATGCAGGTTTCAAGCCACTTTGTACCTCGAGCATGTGGATATCGGAGATGATGTAATTGCAAGTTCTACCTTTACATTTGAACTGAATGTTGAACACAGTGGAAATCCTAAAGCAGTATGTGCTACCAAAAATGCATTTGCTAAAGCATTCTCTGGTTCAAGTACCCACTGTAGCTATACTGTAGTAGATAAAGTTAGTATTAATAGGAAAACTGTTGATCGTTAAAACAAATTCCAAAGTTTTAGCTTTGAACATTACTATATAGTGGGACAGCACATAAAACAATACAGAACAGAAACGTTACCAAACCAACAACAAACCAGCAAAGACTAAATCAAAGAGCTTGACGAATTTCAAGCTACTACATTTCAAAATTAGCAGCAACTAAAAACAAATATGGTAACCCGGCTAATTGCTTGAATACTGACATACAGTAATTGCTAGACTAAGTTTGTAAGAACATTGAAGGACATCAGTCTTCAAAAATGCTAGTTTTTCATGAGAACACCCTGCAAAAGTTGGCCAGAGTTAACTGTTACCCATACAATGAGACACCAGTAGAAAAGGACAACACCAGGACAACACCAGTAGAAAAACAGTGTACAGAGTGACAGCAGTAGGAGGTAGAAGTGCCATTTTAGAAAAAGTGCAAATTGTATGGAAAATAAAATTAAACTGCAGGATTTGTATCACAAAACAGGTGTTGTTTATACTACAGTGCAATTTATTGTAATGCATGTGTGCACATGTGTGTGTGTGTTTGGGGGGGGGGGGGGGGGGGGGGTTGGGGGTTGGGATTTGTATGTGTGTATGTTTGGAGGAGAAAGTGTCCCCAACGTCCCGGGTGAGTAGAATAATACCAGCAGGCTGATTTGCAAGCATGTAACGTGCTTTCTTTCTCCTCCTGCTGTTGTTGGACTGTGTGTGTGTGTGTGTGTGTGTGTGTGTGTGTGTGTGTGTGTGTGTGTGTGTGTGTGTGTGTGTGTGTGTGAGAGAGAGAGAGAGAGAGAGAGAGAGAGAGAGTTTCCTTCCCTGTTGGATTCCGCTACTTCCCCTATAATGACAAAAGCTCTCAGACAGCAGCTCCTCCTCCTCCAAGCCCCATACTGAGGACTGTGGGAGTAAATCGGGGTGGACATCACACGCACACACACAACACACGCACACACACACACGCACACACAAACGTGCGCGCGCACACACACACGCACACACAGCCTCAATCAGAATCATGAGGCCTGAACTCTTGTTTTTCTTCTAGCTGTATGATGTTTGGAGGCTTTTCATGCCTCAATGATGTGAATCAAATGATTAGATTTAAAAATAGTAACATTCTTAATATCAAAAAGGAATTAATAAAGATTAAATGGACAAAAACTCATTTGTACAGCACAAGTTTAAACAATAAATTTAGCTTTATTAGTTTAGGATGTTACACTTTTGCCCTTTCTTGGACCTGCTGCCACCTTTTAAAAACTTTTACCATTAATTTTTGGGTTTCTGCTTGAAATGAAAGCTAATATTTATCAAAAGAAACATAAAAACATTCACAAGTTTTGTCACGTGCACTTAAAGACAATAAAACTTTCAGATTTAGAATTTATAAATTTGTATATTGAGGAGCGTATATTGATTTTTCTGCCTCTTGATGATTTGTTTGATTCATCCACTATGATTTTCCCCTGCTGGAATTATTTTGAGTTATTTCGAGTCATTTCTAGCCTCCAGTGGAGGTCTTTGTGTGTTTACGGTTTGGTGAACATGTCTCTGACAGTCCACCATGGCTTGACTGTAAACTGAAGTTTTGTTAATTAGCGGGCACAAAAATGGGATGTCTGATACCAGTCTCTCTCCTTCATAAAGAAAGATGGTGAAAGGATCATAGTTAATTGATCTTGAAATTGATCAAGCTTTTATAGTGAAATAAAAACCAAATATCTTTGCATGTAGGGTAAATATGTATTTTTTAAACTAATCATAGCCAGATGGATAGAATAGAGAGGAAAAAGCATGACCTTGTTGAGCCACGAGGCTCATTTGACATCACTGAATGAATGCCTCATGTTTTCGTCCGTCAAACACTTGAGGTGTTCGGAAGCAGCACCACAGTAGTTAAAACACAAAGAAAATAGTTTGCAAAGACTCGCCACATTCCTGGGAGCAAGTGCACTTCCTTGCTCCACCTCCCCTTCCTCACCCCCAACCATCCATCCATCCATCTGGACAAGGTGGAGCGGGGCCATAATGACCCTTCATGCCTGGGTTAAAGCACCCTGACTGGGCAGAAACCCAGTAAATATACCTTAAATATAACATTTAAATTAAATATTTTAATAAAAAAAAAACAATATAAAGATACAAATAAATGCATGAGTTAGGTAAACTTTATATATTTCCATATTAGAAACAACACATACCGTAACAGTACATAAATCATCCACGTAACAAGTTAGCTCCTCTCCTCATTTACACTATAGCAGCTAGTGACAGACGTTCCTAACTCATAAGCCAAAAATAATGTAAAAGTAGCATGTCATGTTACCAAGAAACTGCAAAACAGTATAACCTCCAACATCCTCTCATGTCAAAAGATTTTACAAAGTGGTCAGTTTTACTCTGACTGAAACTGACACTGGAGTTCCGACACTGAATGCTAACACATTGCCCTGTACAGAAATCTTCACTATGAGAAAAGTTTTTTAAAATCCATTTACATGGTGCATGACCTTCTGATTTAAACAAAGTCCACCTGAGGAACCACAACAAAGAATTCGAGATATTTCTATAGCTATAATAACCTATAGTACTGTAGGTGTGTAAAATTTTTAAGACTCTGTATAAAATTGCTTTAGGTAAAAGTTTGTAAGTGTTTTAAAATACTAATGATATCCCATGATATGTCAAAAAATGCATTATGACATAATTTACGACAATATGTTATATTACATTTCTCTTTGTCAGACCATGATTAATCTCAAACTAAATTTTAACCTTCATTTTTCTTTCAAATTTTCTCACTTCCTGATGATTTGCTGGAATTTTAAGATCCAGGCTTCCATTTGACAAGTGAAAAAAATACACAATGGGATGAAGGCAGGAGGAATCACATTCACATTCACGCTATCCTGTGTATGTGAAGAATGCAAGTGTGTGAGAGAGAATGTCTAAATGTGTGAAATAGCTGAAATGGTGAGAAAATAGTTTTTTTCCCATTATGTGACATCAAAAAGCATTCAGATGCAGTGCTTCACTGAAGCTACATTTATTATTAAATTATGTGAAAAATGTGCGCCCTTGTGGATTTTTCTATTTTTCTTTCCTTTTAAAATCATTACCATTGTGAATGAAGATTCATGCATCCAGGAACAGTTCACTGAAAGTTACATTATTCATTTTAACATTTTTATGCTTCCTTCAACACAAAAGTAGCTGACTAAATATGCTTCCTGTATGAGATCTGCTTCTTTAGTTTTGTAATTTCGTAGCTTATCGATCTTCAAATATTACATTGTTAAGACTGGTAGTGTCACTCCCATAATAGAGACAATCTATTAGAGTGAAATACTCTGAATTCTCACGTTTGAGAGGAGGAGCCCAGAGATGCAGACATTTTTATTTTCAATGTTCAGTGTGTGTGTGTGTGTGTGTGTGTGTGTGTTTCTTTGAAGTGTCTACAGTACATCCTTTAATCACTATAGACATTTTAACATACTGGAAGAAACACATTAATGATTAATTTATTTTTGCTGAAAAACAAGAAGAATATTTGTGGGGTTTTTTAGGCAAAAAAGGTATCTTTTCAGGTTACTTAATGTATCCCAGACGAGCTACAGCAGCATGTATTGATTTTTTTTTTCTGCTTCTTGAAGAGCCTATTTTTCTTTATTTAGTCAAAGAGAAGCCCTTGTTTGCTCCCCCAAAGCAAACGTCTATTGGAATCCCAGCTCAGGCTTGTCGAGCCACAGAGGACTTCACAGAGCGATTTGGCCTTTGACAAAATTTCGGGGCTGGACGGAGAGAAAGAGCACCGTTGTGTGAGGCTTCGTCGTCCAGCTGCCACTCGTTCCTGAGCTCGTTTATTGCACACTAATGAATGGTGACTGCTGTGTTACAGTATGTGACAATCACAGGCCTTATCTCTCTCCATCATAACGCTTCCCGTCATACATAAAGACGGCTTGTCCACTTTCTGACGCTGTTCACAATGATCCCCGTTTAGGACATCTCTGTGCTTTCGATTCTTGTGTTTTGGGTTTTTTTGTAAGACAGAGAAAAGCAGCACAGTCATTCTTAATGTTTTTTATGTGCCTCAGTATCCCCATTATATCAAGACAAGGCATGTACATTTTTAGTTTTGCTAACACGTAAGGGAAGATTATAATCTCTAGTTTAGCCTCAGTGAGCTGTGTAGAATTGTTCAGTGTCTTAAATAAATTTCAAACCTTTCTCTTTCAGCTTTTACTTTGTTCTTACCTCTAGCTAGGAGATACAACATAGAAGAGTGTGTTAAATTTAGGGGGGGGAGACTAAAGTTTAGAAGAAGGTGAAAATAATATACTTTAGGGCAACCTTTTAGAATGTAGAAAAATAAAACCGTATCTCTGATTTTCAATGGCAAAAATTAGGACACCTTAAGTCTGGATATATCCTGTAACAAGTGTACAAAAAAAAAGGAAAAGCAAGAATTTGAGCCTTAACATTACAACTGGGATTCTGATCTTTTTGGGAGGATGTAAAGGGGGTCAGATGCAAATATAAAGGCCAAGAAATCATTTAAAACATATTACAAAAAGGGAGTATAAACTTTAATGTTACTTGTTGTAATAAAGAACTGTCTTAGAACACTGAATGTCTATGATTAATGCTAGTGAGAGAACTTTTGCAATCGACTTTCAACAAAAAAATTTTTTATATTTAAACCGAGTAATGCAGTTGTGGATTCTTATTTTCACTGACTTCGAATTGCCTGACAACACACAATCCACTTGAAACCTGCAATAGTACTTTTACTATAGGTACAGTATACCGAAGGGGGTGAAATTACTAAATTTTATTTCCTGTTACTTTAATAAATTTGTTGGTATACAATGAGGCAAAGACAACACTTGCAGATTTAACTTTAAATTTAATTTTAAAGTTTCCATTCATTTCTAGAAAAGGCAAGCAAATCTCTGAGCTGCAAAACCCAAAAAGCAGTGCATGATTAAGTCTGACAAGCATATTAAATATAAGTTATTCCTGTACGGCATTATGGACCTTCATCCAGCCCATAATCCTGAATTGCAAGTAAAGACATGACTGTGTCAGAACTCAACAACAAACAAAGGTGTGTGTCTGAGGATATGAGAAATTAATAAATGGCATGTGTGTCGGAGGATATGAGAAATTAATAAATGGCACGCACAAGAGTTCAGAGCAAAATTAGTCATGTTTGCTCTTTGCTTCTCACCATTTTTTCCTCAATCACTAGAATTAGCATTTGAACCAAAGCCAGTTTCCTGTAATTAGTAAAATACATGTTGGTGCTTTGCACTGAGATAAGGACTAATAACCTGAGTCGCTAGTCCTAAAGGTGTGCAAACTTTTGCACTCAGTTGCATGTGTTTAAAAAGAAGATGAAAAAAGAGGGAGGAGGCTGTCAGCATGACCTTTGTATCAGTAGCCAATAGTTTTGTGTAATTATTAATTTCGAACTTAACTTATATTTGTGTCAATATGTCTGTTCATTCTTGTTGTATGTCATTTTTTAAACTATTCAACCAATTTCTTCCCTAAACTCTTTTAGCCAGCATGTCAGCATGTTAGTTGTCATTCCACATTTGTATTGTTAGCCAGTTTTTAGTCCATTTTCGCTAGTCAGGTAGTGGCTTCTTGAATATGTGTGGTTTTGCTAATTGTTTCCTATTTAATTGCACAATAGTTAGTCAAATATTACTTCTGTTCCCTCTTGGTGGGTCTAATTTAAAAATTTGTATGTTGATTTATTCTCTTAAACGTAGCTAGCTGTCTAAGATGGGCCAGGTATTGGCTAACAAGTACTCTAACCTGAAACTTGGTGTTCTTGGCCTATTTCATTTTAATATTCAGCATACATTTTAAAATTATATACATAAAAATCATATGACCTGGGTTAGTTTGATCCAGGACAACATTACTATGTACCAAATAAAAAATATGAACACAGCATAAGGGTTACAATAATTTAGATTTTAACTGTTTATTTACATGCATAACATGTTGTTTTGTCTGAGATTAATATACATTCATTACATGATACACATGATACTAATGATACATATGTCTGTGTTGTCTTAATTTTCTGAAGGGTGAGCAAACTTGTTGATGATTAATGGATCTTGGAACAAAAACTGTGCAATGTGATGTACTTAAGATGTTATAAGTCTGATATGTCTATCATTAGCATGATAAGTCGAAGGTCTCATGTTTATTTCTCCTTACCATATATATATGTATACAGTATATACACACATAAACAACCACCTAAAGGATTATTAGGAACACCAAACTAATACGGTGTTTTCGCCTTTAGAACTGCCTTAATAACTGCCTTAATTCTATGTGGCGTTGATTCAACAAGGTGCTGAAAGCATTCTTTAGAAATGTTGGCCCATATTGATAGGATAGCATCTTGCAGTTGATGGAGATTTGTGGGATCCAGGGCACAAAGCTCCCGTTCCACCACATCCCAAAGATGCTCTACTGGGTTAGATCTGGTGACTGTGGGGGCCATTTTAGTACAGTGAACTCATTGTCATGTTCAAGAAACCAATTTGAAATGATTCGAGCTTTGTGACATGGTGCATTATCCTGCTGGAAGTAGCCATCAGAGGATGGGTGCATGGTGGTCATAAAGGGATGGACATGGTCAGAAACAATGCTCAGGTAGCTCGTGGCATTTAAACGATGCCCAATTGGCACTAAGGGGCCTAAAGTGTGCCAAGAAAACATCCCCCACACCATTACATCACCACCACCAGCCTGTACTGTGGTAACAAGGCATGATGGATCCTTGTTCTCATTCTGTTTACGCCAAATTCTGACTTTTCCAGTCTTGAACTGTCCAATTTTGGTGAGCTTGTGCAAATTGTAGCCTCTTATTCCTATTTGTAGTGGAGATGAGTGATACCCGGTGGGGTCTTCTGCTGTTGTAGCCCATCCGCCTCAAGGTTGTGCGTGTTGTGGCTTCACAAATGCTTTGCTGCATACCTCGGTTGTAACGAGTGGTTATTTCAATCAAAGTTCGTCTTCTATCAGCTTGAATCAGTCGCCCCATTCTCTTCTGACCTCTAGCATCAACATGGCATTTTCGCCCACAGGACTGTCGCATCCTGGATGTTTTTCCCTTTTCACACCATTCTTGGTAAACCCTAGAAATGGTTGTGCGTGAAAATCCCAGTAACTGAGCAGATTGTGAAATATTCAGACCGGCCCGTCTGGCACCAACAACCATGCCACGCTCAAAATTGATTAAATCACCTTTCTTTCCCATTCTGGCATTCAGTTTGGATGTCCACACCCCTAAATGCATTGAAGCAACTGCCATGTGATTGGTTGATTAGATAATTGCATTAATGAGAAATTGAACAGGTGTTCCTAATAATCCTTTAGGTGAGTATATATATATATATATATATATATATATATATATATATATATATATATATATATATATATGAGTTTGCAGGGATGCAAAACCCTGACTCTGTATATTGGTGTGTAAGAGTGTGTAAGCATGTGTGTATGTGACACAATACAGCATGTTTGTCCCAGTGAAAAGATGGCTGTGCTCAGCCCAGCTCGGGCCCCGTAATGCTGCGAACAGCACACATTTGGCTTTTGTTGTGGTGCATGCTGACATCATGCTGTGCTCAGGCACTCAAATCCCTCTTTCTCCAGCACCAGCACTTTTCAAACAAAACTGCCGTGGCATTGGCCGGCTTTGCCAACTTGCCAAAAATACCTCATTAATCATCACACACGCATACATATGCGCTAAACAGGGCTGTTCGTACCCACATCAATCCAAACACCTAGCAAGAGAGACTGCTGCAGATGTGAAATAAACTACTTTAATTTATGCTTACCCCAAAAAAATAAATAAATAAATAAATAAAAAGAATCATTAATCTGTGCTGGAAATAAATGTAAATAAAATGTATGTAACATTCTAATTAACGGATTTACATTTTAATGCAGAAATATTCATGTGTAACAGGTTATACATTCTAAAATATATCATGATGTTACAGCCTCCAACATCACAAATAACAGATATAGTAAAATATTCTTTCTATTATACCAGTTGTGCTGTTGGGTTTGTGAATCTGATTATTGGTGAACTGTAGTGAAACTTTACTGGAAGTTTTTCAACATCCTCTGTCCAGAGGAGTGTACACTTTTCTAAGTGTACAATGAGTGTTTTGGCTTATTAACTTTAACAGAGAAATAAGGAGTGGCTGGTAACAGGACAACTGTTTATAGCTGCTAAAAGGTACTGTATGACAGAAAAGCAGCTTGTTTCAGACCTTCCAAAATATTAAATGTAACTATAAATGAAAAGTTGTAATAAATAAATGTGCAGTTGCAAATTGCTGTGGTATACGAGGAGTAAAACATAAGGAAAGGAGATAACTTTTATCACGGTTGTGGAAAATGGAGAATGTTCTGAATGTAATGATTTTTTTTTCTTGAAAGTGTTATATTATGTGGGGAAAAACAATTTATATTAAAAAATCTACTTTATGTTTTTTTTATTACGTATTACAGCAAAAATGAGCCGTGAGTTCATGTAGCTTTAAAGTTTTATTTACTTAACAGCTCAGTTACTTTCACCTTCACCCTGCAGTCAGTGTGGCGCGATTATGAGGTGTGTGTTAATGGCCAAAAGGTGAGCTAAGCTTCAGGTAAATACACCTACACACACCGCTAATACCCTGCTTTAATAGCAGTATGAACACGTTAGACGCAAATGTTGGTTATACAAGTTCATATACAGTTCATGTTAATTGACTACACCCCTTTCATAGCCCTGCCCCTTTTAATAACCATAAACACACATAATATACAACATAATATACAGGAATTAACAATAGTAGCTGCACCAAGATACGTACAGAAACTAGCATATTCACAACACTCAAGTGCAGTTTTCATTGATTGATAGGTGAACTTAGAAGCCACTTGATCACATCATATTTTTTGTGAAGAAGATTATTGCTGATTTGCCAGGATGCAGGAAGCTCAGGACAAAGTTTGAACTCTTGATGTGAGGAACCTGTGAAAAAAAACATTTATCAGGAGGTGAATCTGAAATTGTATAAATAACACCATATACATTTAAGTTACAAATGTTAAAAAATATACAATAAAATAAAAAATTATATAATTTTGAGTGTGTCAAAATAAAGGGAAGAAGATATAAACAAATAAATAAATAAAATTAAGCCTAAAAAATCCTTTGTGTTGCCTCTGACAGTTAAAAAGCTCTGACACTGGATACTTATACATAAATGTTAAATAAAGACATTTCTGCTGATAGAAAACTTAACTATATCAATGACTTTTTGAGCAATTTATGTAGTGCATCTGTCATAACAGTCAGTGTAAGTAACTACTAGGATAAGGACATGAACAATTAATAAACCAGTGATTTTCAGCTTCACTACAGTCAGAGCTGCTCTTATACAAAGTTTACCATCACCTTCTGACCAGTAGGAATCTAACAGTGGTTCAATAGTTCATACTAAACATATCAATAATGTACAACATGTACTTGTATTGTAACACTAAACCTGTTGGCAACCAAACATCAGGAAATCAAACCTCAACCCTTAATTATTTTTCTTGTTTTGCTTTTCCCACTAAAACCTGCATTGCTCTTCTCTTGAGGCTCTAAATTCTCTCTGAGTTCTTCAGCTGTACTTCTCCTCCTGGCCATTCAAAACTTTAATAAGCTTTTAATGACCACTTCTAAAACACACCCCAGAGTTGAAGAGCTGTTCAGCTCCATCCTGGGTGCTTATCTTTCATGCTCTTTCTCTCTCTCTGGCTGTCTGCCTCTCTCTCTCTCTTTCAAATCTGTAAATCTGTATATCTGTCATGGCCGGCTAAACCGTCGCCCAGGTTGTGAGTTCAGGCTTTGCTCGACAGGGTCATGGGGTTAAAATCGATTTCACAGGCCACCTGGAGAGTCGGAGCTACAAACTGACTTGAAAAATTTCACTCAGAGCAGGACACATCCACTCCCATCGTTCCCGAACACCCCCTCCCCAATCCACCCTCCCACGCCACCGATGCTGAAACGTCCTGGGCCGAGCAGAAGCTGGCACTCGCTGACCTCTTCAAACTTTACACTGAATTGTTCTGGCAGTTTCCAGGGTGACGGGGCGCTTCGAGCTGATCCTTCTTACCCTCAAAAAGGGTACGACAGCTCACTACGGGCAATGATGCAAATGTGGTGACTCAGTCTTACCGCAAATGAACAGTGGGGAGGAACTTACAAGTAAAAAAATATGAAAAAAGCTAAAATAATCAGATTTTCAGTTGTCTTAATGAAAATGTATTTGTGTAAAACCTTTAAAAAGTAAAAAGAAAATTATATTTTTGTCAATATTAAAAAGATTTTTTTATCTTGTTTATTCATTTTTTTTTGTGCTCATGATGGTATTGGGTGGTTATTTATTTTATTTATTTTGATGAAGTTTAAGTAAGGAACAAGCAGATCTGTTTATTCATAATATATTTACTTAAAAATGAAATATAAATACTCAAATTAACCTTCCTACTGCAAAATAATAATGATAAAACCATCATATAATTAGAGTTAGATTATAATGATGTACACAATAATTTAACAATAAATTTATGCTAATCAGCCAAATGATTCCTACTATGTTTTTATTATAATATATTTGCTAATTATTTTATTTTAATTTATTAAGTCATAAACTAAATATGGCGAACTGTAAACCTAAAAACATAACCTAAATATGGTGAATAAGGCAAGTGTTTTATTTCTCTTATACCACAGCAACGTGTCCACTATTTAAATATTTTAATCAATATTAGATTCAGGTCATACTTTTTATCCATTTAAAACATCTTACTTATGTTTAACAGGCCACGCTTTGTTTTAAAGTTAATAAACCAAACAAACTAGGGAAAAAATGCTTATTATGTTACCAAGAAACCATAAAAATGTAAAATTCAGTGTTATAAAGATGTCAGAAACCTTTAAGTTGACTGTTACAAAGCACTGGCACTAGAGACTCCTTCTGTAAATGTTAGAATAAAGTAGGATTAATGCCTTTAGGAATAGCATTGTACAAAGGCTTTGTATATGTTTGTTATATGAAGAAACATAAAAAAACATTACAATAAATTACAAAGCAACAGTAAATATGAACATACTGTAGGTAATTGCTGGACAGGTAGAGAAAGAATGTAGATGATAAGAACATTTTGTATGTTTGCTTTAATATGCATATACTGTTCACACCTGCCAGTTATTTCTCAAGAGTCTTCAGCAATACAACATAAAATTACAACTTAAAAAGTACAAATATTTACTTTTTTCAGTCTCTGTCATGTGTTCATAAATGAACCAGATCCAGCTACAGCAGAAATCCTGAATGACTGAATGATATATACTGTTTGAAGGGTGTGACATGTGAAAACATTAGCAGTGTGTTTCATTGATTAGCTGTCATGTTTTTTTTTTTCACTTAAATGATCTCTGTAACATCAGATCTTCTGGAGACATGAATACTCCTGGCACACTCGTTGTACGTTTCTTTATACACCTTTCAACCAGTTACTATTGGATTGTAATAGGTAAGAAGGTCTTAATTATTTTCTCAAGCAGCAGCTCTGATAGTAGTGCAGATACAAATCACAGGTTTATATTAATGTACTAATACTTTCTTTTTTTTCTATAGTAGCAGCTCGTTCACAGGGACTTGCACAGCAAACATGTCACATAAAACAGCTTTTAAAAATCAGTTCTATGGTGACATAGAAATGTAATTATTTAACATTTGTGGTCTTCAGTGTCAGTGCTTTTCAACAGTCAGAAGTAAAGCTGAAACTTCAGGTTTTCTGACATCTTGTTTCTTGAGAGAGAGAGAGAGAGAGAGAGAGCTGAACTATTGTAGCTGCTATAACATAAGTGAGAACAGGAGCTAATTTAGATTGAATTCACTTTCCACATTAAATGCAATCAGCAACACACCATATTCAGCGATCAGCAGGTGTGTTAGAGCGAGAAAAATCAGAAACCCTTGCTGGACTCCACACAGTCGGACAAACTGGCCTTAATGGCGCTCCTTGTACTCAGGGATGCTAATGGGTGAGACAGTGAAATCTCATCCTGAGAGTGGATTCACTTTTCGTCGGATGGAGATGTCCTTTTGGCTGAAGGGACACAATGATGGAGCTCTGATCTCCATGATAGGGAGATGGCCAGCTGATTAAAATGCTTCGCTTGTTTCCACTTGGTCACTCGATCAGCGTGTGAACTCTTATGTACAATCAAATGCAGTGACCTCAGAAGGCCATGGGGCTGCTACATATGCTAATGCTTTAGCAAACTCAGCTCAGGCTTACATGGCTAGTACTCTGCTCCTTTAAATGATTAGATGACAGAATTAGCAAAAAATAAAGATTGTATAGAAAAAAAGCTCAGTTTCATAGAAATGTTCTTTTGAGCTCAGTTTAATGCAAACAAGACCTTGACATCATTTGCATGTGAAAATATTAATATATTAAAATATATTTAAAAATTTTGGCCAATATGATAACAGCGAAACCAAATATATGATTATTATGGCAATTTCTAAATATTCATTATTAATTTAAATCTTAAACCTTTAAAAGAAATATCCTGAAATACATGAAATATCCCCATGTATTGGCAGTTTTTTCTTTCTTTCCAATGTTAATCATTTGAATAATAATAATAATAATAATAATAATAATAATAATAATAATAATAATAATAATAATAATGAAGTTGCAGTAAAGTTCAATAAAATATATTTAACACATGCATGTAGTGTTTTTTTAACTTTAAAAGAGACACTTTGTCACTGTTTTCACCTGACTACATTCTATGACAACAATAGTCAACAACAGATATATTTACCTATTTCAAAAAGCTTAAAAAGGAATTACATTTGACTGTAAATATCTGATAAAAACTAAATATTATTAATACTACATCTGTTGCAGAACTTTTTGGTTCACCAGCTCACTGGTTGTTGTATAAACCTATTTACTGTATGAGTATAAAAATGACTTTATAGATTTTATCTGTAATAGGTTACAACAAGAAGTTAATGATACGCAAGCCAATTTTCTTCAAAGATCTTACTGATAGATCTGTGTACAGATCCCAGAGTGTACCATTTTCTAGACCTTGCTATGTTACTTTCATCCTATTCAGGTGGGATTAGTTTTGCATGAGGAGGTGGGGTTTATTACTGACCTACCTCTAGGAATTATTTTCTTTCCAAATTTGTCCCAACATCATTTTATAGGCTGTATGTGTGTATGTTTCTGGCAAGATTATGCTGAATTTCACTTTCTATCAAATGAGAAACATTTTTTTAATATGATGTTTTATATTCTGTTTGACATATATAAGAATTTTGAGGGTTTTTGCACCTATTCTTTAGTACAAAGATACTTCAGGAAAAGACCACTCTTTCTTTTCTCCTCCAACTGAAACCACTGTAAATGTAAAATGTTAAATAATAACATGATCAACGTTCAATTGGGATTTTAGGTAAATTACTGAATCTCAACAACCTTTATAATAAAGGTTAAAACAATTAATTTATATGAAAAGGAGTTGTGTGTTATGGAGTTATTCCTATCTCTGTGATTTATAGAGATCACGTATTCTGAACAGGTACTGTATGTCTGGAAAACTAATCCGCATTGTACCGTAATATATGTCTACTGTTGCTAAGGTCACAATATATTTATCATAAATTTAGTATTAAAATGTTTATACAGGTTTTTCTTTTCCTGTAGTGTATATACATTTTTGGCTAACTATTTTTTGACTTATAATTACCTTTAAAATGTCTTCATGCCATGACACAGAAAAAACAAACCCTAAATCGATGTCATCAATAACAGTTGTTCATAACAATGTGCAGTCTCTGAAGGAATCTGAACGCAACTCTGACCAAGCGAACCCTTGTGAAAAGACCCCACAGACTTCCAGTTAATAAATGATGGCTAATAGTGTTAATTGTGGATTACTATTATCATTTAAAGTGGCGCAACCCAGGCGCTTATAAGGCCATTCATCAACATATATGTTAATTAACATATTAAAGTCATTAATCAAAATGGAGTGCAAACGTGAAAGCTGAAGTCAGAAGGAGAACCAATATGGATTTGGGAGAGAAAGGGAAAGATAATTTCTCATAAATGTATTATAAATTTCCCATACATTTTCCATAACTTTTTACTGCAAAATGCTTGAGGATGTATTGTTGATGTTTGTTCATAGATGGCCAGCTGAAGATCAACTCAGAACTGAAAATGTTCTCTTTAATACTCTTTTTATTTATGTAAAACAATTTATAAGAAAAGAAAAGCAAAGCAGTGGCTTGAAAATTTTGACATAAATAGAGTTAAAACTTTTTTTGTAAAGTCTTCTTGTTTGTCTTTCGGCTGTTCCCTTTCAGGGGTCGCCACAGTATTAATTTAATTATACATTCTCACAATAATAAACTAATGCCTTCTTAAATACAATGTATGCATATATAATATAGAAAGTTTGGGGGGGGGTAAATAATAATTAATAAATAATAAATAATAAATAATTAATGAAATTAGCGTGCTGGTATGAAATTATATTTCCAAATACCCAAAATGACAGGTAATACTTAGAATTATATAATAAATATAATGAATTATTATAATGAGTACATATTATATGATACCATTTTATTGTTGTAATTAATTATGGGTATTACATTATTATTATTAATATAAACATTTTACACTGCATGATGCACAGCATTGTTATTTATTTTGCAATAATATAGTGTAATCATTAAATTAAAAAACACTTACTTTATCCTCAGAAAATTATTCATACATATTTTATTGTATTATAATAAAAGTTACGGCTCTGTCAGTTATTTGTCCCGAAAACCTTCAGCATCATTGTCTCGTCCAAGAACTTGGAGAACTAGTGAGACTATAGGTCACAGTCAACATTACTACATGACAAAAGGTCTTAACATTTTGTGATGATGTTTTGACATCCCTTAATAGAAATTTACCCCACCATATGCCCTCAATTCACAGTTCTGTAATACACAGCACTACACAGTATTATACAGGACATGAATAGTTTACAATAAAAGCGGTGATTATTCTGAGTTATAATACAGCAAGTTGTAAATTATAGACTTTAACTTTGTTTCTGCCTCTTTACTCAGAAGAAATAATAATGTTGTATTGTTCATCTACAAAAAAAAAAACAGTAACTTTGCATTATTTTAATTGCCATTCATTGGGAGCTGCAATATTTGCAAATCTTTGAAAAAACTTTTTAAGACTTTATTTTGAGACTTTTAAGGTCTTATATAATCTTCTAGACAAATAGATGATGATAAATTCAAGTAGTTCACTCAAATTAAATTAACAAATTTATACATTAATAAATTAGTTAATAAATATATTTTTAAATCTGCATATTCAGTTCCAAAAGTCTTATAATCATAAATTATTCTGGGAGCTCCAATGATAATAATTCCTTTAGTTTCTGTAAACTAAAACACACTGCATGTACAGTATACTATATACTTTTAATATTGTATTTCACGTAATAGTATTTAATAATAGCAATAAATATTTAAAGATTTTTAATTCTAAATAACCTTCTGTAACAACTTTTTTGGATGGACAAAGACTTTACTTTAAGCTTGGTCCTGCCACATTTGCCCCAACCCCCTAACACACACACACACACACACACACAGCTCAGTTTATCTCCCCCCTCAGCTCCATTAAAAGCTCGATGTGCATCTCTGTGTGAAACACCCCTCACTGACTGAACTGCTGCATCAAAGCGCGTTATTGTTCCCACAGCAGTCTGTGTGTGTGTGTGTGTGTGTGTGTGTGTGTGTGTGTGTGTGTGTGTGTGTGTGTGTGTGTGTGTGTGTGTGTGTGTGTGTGTGTGTGTGGAAATGCAGGAAAACACTTGTTTCTCCTATAATAGAGAGCATGAATCAATTTTGTACGAGAATCTCTCCGAAGCACATTCAATGATCAGAACACATACAGTATGACAGATGACAAACACACACACACACACACACACATATACAAACTGCGAGAAAAACTCTATAAAACCTGCAATAAAATGTAATCAGGGTATATATTAACCAATGTTAAAAAATGTGTAAATAAATAATTAACTTTTTAATTCAGGAACATTACTATTAAACTGCATTCTAAACACAAAATCCCAACAGTTTATTCAGTCATGCACAACATTTTGTTAAATAACCACCTCCGCAATCTGAGCTAAAATTAGCTTAACATCTTTTTATATAAAACATATAATTATGCTTAAATTAAATGATTGCATAGATGTTTGTAACAATAAAAAAATATAATCAAAATTATGTTTGGCTGTTCACTTTCGCTCCAAAACTTGTGAAATCTAGAAGTAACCTGGGCCCGGTTTCTCGAAAGCTTCTTATCTCTAAGTAGTTCTTAAGTCGTACCTTAACCTCTCTCTTAACTTAATGGCGCATTTCCCGAAACGTTCTTACGCTAAGTATCTCTTAGCTACGTCAGACGTTCGTAAGGTTGGTCTGGACCAACCTTAACTCATACTTAGCGTAGTTTCAGCTCTAGACGCTAGTCGCCGCCACTGAGCAGCAGTCTTTATAAACCAGCGGTGTATGCAAACACATTATGGCACGTTATCAAAGTCGTATTAATGATGGAATATACTGTAGACCTGTTTAAGAATATTATTTTATTTGATATCAGAACTAATAGAGTGCCTTTTAATTAGCCTATTTCATAATGTGACTAACGCATTAAAATGGCCAATCACAATTAATATTAAACAGCTGGCGAACAATTAGGCAGCGAGCGTGGTGTTGTGTGAGTCATGTACATGTTTCCTTTAGACAAAACTTCAGCCCTTTTCATATTTTCCCCGTGGTCGTTATTAAAAAAATATATATAAATAAAAGTTTTGCCTTCCAAGGCAACAGATTATGGAGCTTCTTGAGCTGCTCAGACCTGCGCGTGCCAGACCAACGCATCGTACTTACTGTACTTACTGTACACTCCCCGTCCCGATGTCCAGCTGCTCGCTGCTTTTTGTTTAAAATATGTTTCATTGCTCATTAGCCATTATCCATGACTTTATGAGTTTTTCTTTTGACACGTTTTATTTTTATGAAATTTGATTTAGTTAAATGAGAAAATAACCTTGGGAGATTCAAACCCCGCATCCATTCATTTTTTCTGGGTGATTGTAATGTTTAATACCCCTACAGTATTCACTCATGCGGTTTGACTCGGTGTGAGATGCGGTGTTACTGTATACCCCTATCTCACCTGCACGGTCTCGCGCTGTGGCCGCAGGCTTGATCATGATTCACCCCGAGTTTTTGCGCTGTGGTTACGTTTCCATCTTTCCGCGTGAAAAATTCAACGTTTAATTTTTTGCTGGTCCTCGCGGAAGCTTGCAGACTTTGTAGAACTTCGCGGAACGTTAAAGGAACGTGGTGGGCAATCGCGGCAGCTCACGGAGATGAGTCCGGCCACACAGGTGAGAGAGGGGTATTAGGCACCACACAGGTGAGAGAGGGGTATTAGGCACCACACAGGTGAGAGAGGGGTATTAGGCACCACACAGGTGAGAGAGGGGTATTAGGCACCACACAGGTGAGAGAGGGGTATTAGACACCGTGATCCGCCTCGAGTGACCGGCGCCCGACGGTCCGCGAAGAACTACAAGGTCCGCGAGCTTCCACATGTTAAACATGTTTATTTTTTTTGCGTGGTAAGATGGAAACGTAATAACAGCACCAAAACTCGCGCCGAATCATAATGAACCGCACTTACGGCCCCGCGTGTGAGATAGAGGTATTAAACCTCCACCCTGTCATCTCATCGTATTCATTCCATAAGTGCGCTATACAACCCCAACAACTGACACTTCACATTGTTTCTGAAGCTGGTGAAGAGTGTATCAGCTGTTTGTCCATCAACTATGATTGTAAAACCCCGTTCGTTTCACGGCCACATGTTACATGAAAATATTATATATTATATTATTATATTAATTAATATTAATTTATATATTTGTCTATTATGGCATGTTATTGTTAAGTTAACACATGTCGAAATAAACGCTATTAAAAGAATTTAGTGCAATGTTTAATTTGCATAGAAAGTGCCGTCTTTCTTAACACTGTCATGCAAAAGGAGTGAAAAATCGATTCCTGAGCCACCGATGTCCGCTAATTCAGGACCTTCACTGTAGACAGCGCCGCGTAACGTCGGACGTAAGAGGCAGCGACTTAAGAAGACTCCTAAGAGACAGTTCGAGAAATACACTTAGAAAAGTTATCACTTAACGTAAGATATATCTTAAGAGTCTTCTTAGCGCGCGAATAGTGTGCGTTATCGAGAAACCGGGCCCTGATCCATATTGTTGTGTGGGAACAGAAAGGAAAGCGTTTTGACCTGATTAAATAATAAAGAGATGCAGACTTACACTCTGAAGGAGGGAATTAAAGAGAAGAGGTTTGTGTGTGTGTGTGTGTGTGTGTGTGTGTGTGTGTGTGTGTGTGTGTGTGTGTGTGTTATATCCTGGACTGCCACAGTGCTGTTTATATCACATAAATGAGAAAATAATTCATGAAAAGGGTTTGTTTATTATATATTGTGATGCTAATATGGGTTAAAGAAATGGGAGGAGAAACAATTAATAGGAAAAAGATATATAAATAAATTCAAGAAAACCAATTAAGGTAGAAAATACTTAAATCACCATCAGCAAAATGCATCAAGTCTGAAATGGCAGGGGAAGTAAATAAATCATTCAATCAATAAATGAACAATTTACACTCATCTCTAATTACTGTCATCTGTGTAATGTCTCTATGTAATTTTTTATTTAAAAAAATACATTGAATTTGTTTTTTGTTTTTACTGCATTTCCATTTTTTTACTGCTTGCATTTAATCATTTTGCAAAAACTTAATCATTTACGAATAAAACTGGGGAAAATGTGAGAAATCGTCCTATCTATAATTGTATTCGATTCAGGAACTGTCATGATTAACACACACATACCATGGATTTTGGAGACCCCAAAATCTATCCATCTAAGCTCACTAAATAAGTCCCCATAAGTCCTCCCCACACACATATACACACACACACACACACACACACACTAATTACCTTAGCTAACCGGAATAAGCACCCAAATCTACCCAACCCTCAACTAGCTACCCCCTCACCCCACTTTCTGCCCCTCGTCCCACTAAAAACCCCGTCAACTGCAATAATCACTAACCTTAACCCCACTAACTGCCCCTTCCACTACTGTACATCAACTGCCCCTTGCCCCAAAGGGGAAGGTAAAACGCACATGGCAGAAGAAAATTATTAGTCTAGAGATGATTTTCTCCTTTTCCTGTTCCAACACAGCAAAAAACAATATTACGAAAAGATAATTGAAATAATAATAATAATAATAATAATAATAATGATGATGATGATGATGATGATGATGATAATGTTTTCTCGCATCTTAATACAAAGCACAATTTCGCGATATAAGTAAAATAACGCATTGCCTGATGAAATAAATAAGAAACACGGTTTTCAAAGATTTCTTGTTTACGTTTTAGAGAAATTCAATCTGCAACATTTTTAGACAACTGGCCATGAGCATTACCGCCTTTACATCATCACCCATCAAAACAAGGATCCTTAAAAAAGGCGGAATGAATTCATATTAAAACGCTATGAGGCTATGCTCCGCCCCCTAACAGCATCCAACTTTTCAAACGTTATACAAATTTTTTTTGTTACATTTCAGCCATGATCACAAGGTCTTTAAATCTTACCAAGCACACACTAGACACACTGAACGCTTTCCTTGTCCTTTTTATTCTTTAAAACAAGTATCAAATAGCGCTTAGATAAAAGCCGTGATAAAGAGTTTGAGTAAAAGGCGCGCGCTCACCACCTGTTGCAGGTAAATTAGCTGCAGCGCCGTTTCTGCATCCGGGTCTTATCAAGACTCCAGCGGGACCTGCAAAACACAAACACACGCACGCACGCACACAATTTAACAGAATGTAAACTGTTTTTAAATGCACTCACATTAGCATCCCAATATTATATCACCCCTTTATATGTATAAACGCACTCTATGTATAAATGCTCCCGTTATAAGTACAAAACTAAATGTATTTATCATCAAGCAGAGACCATGCCCTTAAATACAGCTTTCACGTTTGCATAAAGATCAATGTTGTTTTTATAAATTAATAATATTGTAGTTCTCTGACCAGAAAAGAGGAAAATGACAAAATGTTGCAAAATGGGAAAATATTCAGAAGAAGATTCGCCGTGGATTAATATTGATTGTTATTGATATTTGTGGATTTTGCCCATAATAAGTCAATAACAACACTTTAACTAAATACCAAATTATATTCTAAGACCCCCCCTTTAACATCAAATCCTTAATATCATTTAATTTCTGGTGGATTTGTTGGTGTTTGGTTAAATAATGAATTGTCGGCTTTAACATCCGAGCGCATGTAGAAGAAGCCTCGTCAAATATTCATTTAGCGTTCGATGTTTGTGTGTGTTTGTGTGTGTGTGCGTGTTAGAGAGAGAGAGAGAGAGAGAGAGAGAGAGAGAGCTTTTCCTCCCCTGAGTGTGAAATTCAATCCTCTGAAAACCACTGACACACGCATACACTCTATTAATAATAATAATAATAATAATAATAATAATAATAATAATAATAACAACAATTGGTGGTAGTAGTAGTAGGAGGAGTATCAATATTTTTTGAAGTTAACTTAAAAAAGGCAAAAGGTATAAACCAAAAATAATTTAAAAATTAATAGGTATACTTTTGAAAGTTCACATATTTTGAGAAATATATACATATAATATCTACAATTTGCATATTTGTAAACTGTACACCCTGTAAACTTTCAGATTTCAACATTAAAAACTTAAAACCGCTAAAACTATTGTCTCCACTCACATTTAAAAAATCTTTTTATATTCTAACGTTATGATATAACGTTTGTATCAATTGTGCACTTCAAGTTTATATACTCTTCTGATTTTCCGACATCGCAACACACACTTTAAAGAAATAAACTCCGAAATGTTAAAATCATTTAAATCATTATTACCTTCATAAGGTATTTCTAATACAATACTTGCACATTATCAAGTTTACAATGCTTAAATGACATAAAATATTTAAGTAGTTTAAATACTAAATATTTAGTTTAGGTTCATGTCGATATAAGTGATTATTATTATTATTATTATTATTATTATTATTATGCAAGTCATGCTCGAATGCTCGATTGAAATGCAACAATGTCCACTTAAAGGATGCATAATCAGCCCACTCAAAAGACAATCTAGAAATGTATTATTATTATTATTATTATGATTATGATAGTTATTATTCTTATTATTTGTTCGGTCTTCTGCATGTGCAAAAATGATCTGATAAATGAAACTTATTTTTTTTCCGATCAAATCCACATTTTAAATGCATATATTTTCAAGTTTTAAATACTAACGTGATTATAGACAGTTCAATGAAAGAAATGAACGTCTACCTGGTCTCACGCGTCCTCAATATTTTCTATTCTTCGAAAAAACTTTTAAGCGCTGCAATGTGTCTCGAAGTCCTTAAACAAATGAAAACATAAATAATGTAAGAAAAATAAGTTACTTTCCATCTCAACTTTAACACATGTGATACAAACATGCGCGCGCACTAACACACGACCGTAAACAGAGATGTAGTGAAATAAATACTTACTGTCAGTGTGCTGCAATCAAGCTTTTCACAAAAGTAAAAAAAAAAAAAAAAAAGTAAAAAGTAAACAAAGAAATTATACTAATAAGTAAAACCAGCAAATACGTAATTCGTTTGTAAATGCCAGTGCTTATTTTTTTTAAATGACTGTCATAAATGAATAGTAAGTTTAAGTATATAAGAGGCAGATGAGAAAACCAAACTTCACAACATAAGGAAGAAATCAAATCAAAACCCGAAACAATTTCAAATATCCAAATTTCAAAAATTTATTCATTTCAAACTGCATATTGAAAAAAAAACTCAAATTTTAACTGTTATGTTGCTATTAGTTCAGATATGTACATGTCGCGTGTTTGGCATTTGCCTACAGGCCACAATTCTTTAAAATACAACTACGGAAATTTCATAAAAAATAAAAACTCACAGTAAAATATACAGAAAATTTACAAAACCATGAGAAAATAAAGAACACAAACTTCATAGCTCTAACAGATGGAGGGTTGGAGATTAAACAAAAATATATAAATTAACGCGCTTCTCATCTGAAACTAAATTAAAATGGTTTAGTACTATTTAACCCTCGAGGTGAAACATTTTGACCTGCTCTTTACTTCGACTTTGTCTTGAATTCTTTTTTTTTTTTTTGCACAGTTTGGAGCATGATAAGTGTCAATTCTGTCATTATCTTTTTTTAATTAAAAAACTCTTAACTGTAGTTTATACAAACATTACAACTGATTGTTATGTTTCTTTGATAAATACTGTACAAAAGTTGATTGCAATAATAAAACATTTGATTGATTATTATCCCTTTTCCCGATCCCACTCACACACTGCCCATTTTCCATTTCCAAAAAAAATCTCATAGATTTTAATTTTTAAAAAATGCTTGGCGTTCCTACCGTTTCTTCTTTAAATAGAAAGAAAGAAAGAAAGAAAGAAAGAAAGAAAGAAAGAAAGAAAGAAAGGCTTGTGTTCTTTTTTCCTTGAGTCCTTTACATGTTTCCCTCACCAAGAAAAAAAAACATTCTGTACAAAAAATAATAATAAAATAAAATTAATATAGTCCAGTCTAGAGGAGTTCTGTGTGATAGAAAAAATAAAAACAAAAAAGTAGTTCATTTACATGTGCGATAACGGGATGGTGCCGTTAATCGTGGTGGCGTGCACAGGTGCGCTCTGGTAGTGCTGCGACAGGTGCAGTCTGCTCTGGCCCGTCTGCTCGGCCACTTCCGCCCCGGGCAGATACATGCTGATCATGTCCCGCAGGTCCCCAGTTTGGCACGAGGGCGGCGGCGGTGCGTGTGCAGGTGCGGGCGCTGCGGCGG
>CM060119.1:15001424-15061424 GCA_030522415.1 Channallabes apus
GTGTCTCTGAACCACAATATAAAAAAAGCAGAAAATCTAAAGCCATTTTTGTTCACTTTTGTAAAGGAGCAACAAAAGCAGCCCTGAGCTAATGGGCTCTCAAAGAGCAGCCAAAGAAGACTCTGATAAAAAAAAAAAAAAAAAAAAAAAAATATATATATATATATATATATATATATATATATATATATACTGATAAAACATGTATTTATTTATTTATTTGATCTTTTTGCCCACTTATATTTTTTAGATTTCTCCACGTCTTCCGTTTTAATTTATCTTCTGTTATTTTTGCTTTTATTTATGTAGATCATTTTGATTAATGAAATATTGTTTAGGAATAAATATGCACACTGCAATTATAAGACATGATTATAAAATACAATAACGCCGCAATATTAGAATAAAAATAAATGAATCTAACATTAACAACACCTAAGCACATGTGAACTTGATATTTGGACATGTGATTTGTCCAGGCAGTTGTGAATTTCCCGCGCGTGGCTTCCATGTTCTCATGGTTTTAATGATTCGCTTATTTTAACATGTAATTTTCTTTTCAGGCAATTTGCACTAGATTCACTAATCCTCACATGTGGTTCTTTGGCATTTGACACATTTTTATTCACACTTTAATGTCCAATGATGCATTCACGTGGGCACATGATGTATTTACTTTCCCATATGATTAATTTTCTTGATTCTCTTCTTGCTCATATTGTTTCATAGTTTATTTACGTTTGTGTGTGTATAATTACACAACGTTCATTAAACGTCACATGATGATTTTTACACGTGATTCTTTTGTCATCACGTGTACAATCATGTGTTTACATTCAGATTCAACTGTTGATTGCAATGCAACATTGAATATGACTCTCATCTTCACTTGATATAGAGTCATAGAGAGAGAGAGAGGGAGAGAGAGAGAGAAGAAAAAAGAGGGAAAATGTACAGGTAATTTTCAAAGCCACCTCCTGCAACCTTGTCATCTATTTCTACAGGCAATTAAGAATACATGCATTCAACCAGAATTCTCTCTCTCTCTCACACACACACACACACACACAAAGCTTAAAAATTCAATCAGCATTACAATTTATTTTCCCTAATTATGAATAATGCTCTGCACAAGGAGATCTTAAGGAATGTTATTCTTCCTTCACTCTGCTTTTGACATTGTATATTTCTGTCCTACTATTACACTAAACCATACAGATAATCCAAAAAATAAAGTGTTGACCATTATCAGTTCAACACTTTAATTAATGAATATCAATGTTTTAATTGTTTGTTTTTGTTTGCTTGCTTGTTTGTTTGCTGTTTTTTTATTTAGCAGCACATGCTTTATTCCCTTATACAATAGGAAAATGTTTGATTAATTAAACTTCATATTTTCATCCATTCATTATTCCATTGAATGTTATGGAACACCTGCTTAGCTTAGTTTTAGTCAGTTTTAGTGCCATAAAGTAAAGACAAAAAAACTCAAGCAGGGAAAGTTGTTCATCACTGACTATAGGTAAGCATGTGCCTTTTTCTATGTACAGTACAGTATAGTTTATCTTTTTCTCTCTCTCTCTCTCTTTACTCCCACTCGCTGTTCACTATTAAGATTTTAAAGCAGGGAATAATGACTTCAATAAAAATAGCAGCACTGCTAATTAGCTCACATAGGTTCACACAGATTACGCCAAGCCTAATAATAACCGATAACAACATGGAAATCTGATTATTGAGGAAAAATGTCTTTAGGAACTAACAGGAACTTACTGGAAAATAAGTATTTTAGATTTAGAGGATTAACACATTTGCTGGTGAGCTCATCATTAATCACATGATTAATTAATCACATGATAAACAGTATTAATGATCATTAAGTAAACTGTCTGAAATGATAGCAAGCATCAGTGCTTAAGGCTATACTCCATCTCTAATCACAGCATGCTAATTGACTCCTATATGAATGATGGGGCGTTTCATTTCCATATGCATGAGTGTGTTGTCAGCACTAATGCATGTATGTGTATTTTATGGTTAGTGTAGTATAGAGACAGGGGGACACTTCAAACCCCACACTTTCCCCCTATGGACTGAGCTGAATTAGTAATAGAAGGAAACAGAGACCTGTCACTCAATGTCACATTGTGAACTTCTTAAACGCTTGAATGGATGCGTTTTGTGTGTGTGTGTGTGTGTGTGTGTGTGTGTGTGTGTGTGTGTGTGTGTGTGTGTGTGTGTGCATGAGGGAGGTCATGGCCCCTGTCTCAGCTCAAATGGGATTGTCCTGATCATTTGTGAGAACAGACACAATCCATGTGTTATTCATTTAAAGAAAAAAAAGATTCACTGTGTGGTTTGTTTTGTTCTGTTAATTGAATTCCTCCTCTTAAAAAAATAGAGAAAAAACTGGGAGTGAAGGAATAAAACTGTGTGGTGATGTTAGAGAAAGTCAATGCATCAGAGTAACTGTTATCTATCTATATAACTGTTATCTAAGATGTTTATTCCTTTTACACTGCAGCAATATGCAAATAGTTCATTATTATTATTATTATTATTATTATTATTATTATTAAGAAAAAGTTGTCTCTGACATGAGAATTGTCCATATTCTCTCCTGTATTATATGAAGGGCATTCAAGTTGAACTTAGGACTTTTGATATAACAAAGTAAAAACTACTTTCTCAACATAATCCCCTGCTACACTAATGTACTTATCCCAGTGTTTCACTAGTGATTGGACACTATCAAGTTTTTCCAGTATGCTGGAGCCATGATCTGAGAGGTCAGGGGTGTAGGAAGAATACAATAACTCCCAGGAGATTAACTGTAATGTGCAAGTGATGTTCATTAATGATTGTGAGTACACTTCACCCAGACATAAGCATCTCTTCCACAAGTTGGCGACAAGTTATCTGTCAATTTTCAAGGATCAGACGTTCCACTTGATGAATGTCCACAAGAATTACTGCACTGGGCTCTGAGCCACCTCAGCTGGGATCGCCATTCAGAACTTTTTAAGAACTTAAGAATCTCATCAGATGTCTCATCATAGGACAGCTAATAGACTTTTCACCATACTGTGCTTGATGTCTTCTGGAATAGTGACCATGTCTGGGAAAACCCAGCTAAAGTAATTGTTTTGAGATTCACAGTTTTCTACATAAAATCATTCTATATTTACTGTATATAGAAAACACTGAATCACAAAAATAACTTTACCTGTTTTTACAGACAGGGTCACATATGGTAATTGGTTTTATGCCATCACCCCAATTCTCCCTATGCTCCTCTTACAAGCTATAAATAGTAATTCCCTTACCAAGCCTCCCTTTTTTTTTGTTCTGTTTTGTAACTTCATGGCTAGATTGTCATGCTTCATGGCTTGTGTTATATAGTGTGCTATATTAGTTTGCTACTTCTCACTGTAGTAATACTTTTCTTTTAGGTAGTTACATTTTAGTTATTTTGACTTGTTACTTGCAAGTATATTAGCTTCTTACCTGTTAGCTATATTGGCCTGTCACTTTAGCTTAGCTCTTTAGTTTACCTTAGCTTATTAGTTGTTAGATACAGTATATTGGCTTATTACATTTTAACTGTGAACTTGTTGCTTATTAGCTATAGTAGATTTTTACCTTCTTAAGTACATTGATTTGTTATCCATATTAGTTCATGATTAGCTATATTAGCTTGTAACTTCTTAGCTACATTGCCATGTTACTTGTTAGCTATATTAGCTTTTTACTTTTAGCTATATTAGCTTGTCACATGTTAGCGATTTTAGTTCATCACTTTTTAGATACATTGCCATGTTAGCTATATTTGCTTGTTTCTTGTTAGCTATATTGGTTTGTTACTTTGTTAGTTATATTTCATATTAGGCCGCATTAGTACTGTGAGAGTATCTCTTCACCTCTCAAGGAAAAATCAGTGCATTCTGAGTACTGGTCCTAAACCCAGGTAAAATGGGGAGGATTGTGTCAGGAAGGCCATCTAGAATAAAACGTGTGCCAAATCCAATTTGCAAATTGGATGGCCCACTCTGGGTATACTAACGGTAACAGCCAAAAAAGAAAAATAACAATTACAAAACTTTTTAGCATTATTAGCTTTTTATTTGTTAGACAAGGAGCGGAAAAAAAAAATTTATGTTGGTTAATGGATACTATGGTGCTTAGTGTTAGAGCCAGATGGCTATGACTTCTAAATACAAGCTGTTTAACCAAGACCAGCTCTGAAGATCGAGCTTTGCCTCATTTGTAAATCATTTGAAGTTAAAGCAACTGGCAAATAAATAAATGTTGCATTAGGTCCATCCAGGGTGATTTAAATTAATCATCGTAACGAGTGTGAGTACAGGAGACAGCAGACGAGCAGACCGCTGTGTATCGCTTCCGACATGGATATCTGCCGTGAAAATGTTATCAAATCAGCCACAGTCATTAAGCCATTTAGCAAAGCAGCAGCGTTTTAGTCATGCCTGAGTAATGATGTGTGTGTATATGTATGTGCGCGTGTCTCAGCAGCTCAACAAAGAGCATGTTGTCTGCTCAAGAAAATTTTTTCTCCTGTCAAGCATAAAGATTAGAGAGATGATCTCTTCCTAACGACTAGTTAGACATAACATCCTGAGAGGAAGTTTTAAAAAAGGCAAAGAATGTTGACGTAGGAAGTGAGCATGCTGTAGAGATGTGACGTGATAACGGTCACAACATAAACTCATGTGCTTGGCATTAAAAACAAACAATGTCCAGTGTTTAACACTACATTTACATCAGAATTCTTATTATACAATAATATTTCTTGACATATGCACCCTCCTGCTAATTTTATACATGTAAGCATAATGACATTTTTCAAAAACAATATTAAAAAGTATTGGGACCCTAACAAACATTATACAATTCTAACCACGTTCATGTGTAGCTCCTCTGTTGGTTTGATAAATGTATGTTATATCATTATATCATTTGTGTTTTTAGTTGATGGTTGTGCTGTTTGTGATGAACTCCTTATGCTGCTGTTCTTATTTAAGACATTATTATGTTTAAAAAGTTTTATAAAAGATAGAACAAGAAAAGGCAACCTTGGTGTGCTGAGCAAAGTGTAGATGCTCTTGAGGCGAAATGCTCAGTGTTCAGTGCTGACAGAAGAGTACTGCTTTACCTTATGTGTGAGAATTTCCTTTCCTGCTTTGTGAATACTTTTGCATGTGTGCAGTTGCACTCATTTTAATGACCACTTTTGCTGATACTGCTCTTGGCACTCAGGTGTTGTTTCCTCACAATCTTTGCACGGTTTGCAGTCCACTTGGAATATTAATTATGATATACAGTACGTCCACATTATCATAATTCATGTCCTTTGTTTATTAATATGAGTATACACTAGCCTTACATCACATAGTCTCATGGATGTTGGTATTGGTGCTTTTTTATGAGTAGCGAAAACAAGCAAGGTTTGCAAAAATTAGCATAATTTTATGCCTTTTTTAAAATACCATTTGTTTATAATCTTGTACATATTGTTTATATTGCTCTCCTGGGTTATGATTAAATATTTAATGTATTATGGAAAATATTACTTATAAGTTTTAAGGTTTTGTTAATAATAAAGCAAACTTGTTTTGATAGAGTTAATTTAATAAGACTGTAAAAAAGGAAAATATTAATTCATTTATTCATTCATTCATTTTCGTCCCATTAATATATATATATATATATATATATATATATATATATATATATATATATATATATATATAATTCTTTACATCAGGTACAGTAGTCCATAATGTCTTTATATATATAAATGAAAAAAAAATATTTTTAATGATGTATCATTCACTCCATATTGCGACAACATCATGTGACCAGGTTTCACAAACATTTCCAACATTTACAGATGATAATAGATTTTCACCCGCTGTTCTTTACTACTTTCTATCGCACACCCTTTTCAAGGTTATTCTTCCATTGAAACATTTTAATTAAACGACGTCGCTTTATCGTGACGAACCCGGAATGAGGATGTGTGTGGGGGGAAAACACTCTGTCCGAGCTGCACCGAAACACAAAAGGTGTTATTAGAAAATCAGCAGGCAGAGTAAATAAGGAGCGAAGAACATATGTCTTATATTTGCACATCTTGTCTCGCTTCAGCTGCGTTCAATTAAAAAAGACTCTAAAATGCAGGAACCGAGAGCTGCCGAGCCGACGGAGCGGGATACAACATGGTACCTGCTCTATCAGTGCTGATTAAAACCACATAAACACGTTTGCAGTGTTTTTGGTCCACTGGCACCAGGGGGCAAATTGGAATCCATTACAATTAAACGGTAAGTTGTGACACAGAAACGAAGTCAAGTATTAAATATTTCATGTGTTACATAAAATTTGTAAAAAAAAATAATAATAATCTTTTTCATCTGCATCAGAATATCTTGATTCAAGAGTTTTCCTATAATACTACAATTTCAACTTAAATAATTACATTTAAAAATTGCAAACTGTAAATATTACAGCCCACATGAGTGATTTCCCATAATGCATTTCCTACATATTAAATCACAACAATATGGTCCAAAAGTATGTCCCATACTACCCACCAACACCACCTCCTCATGTGCTTGTATTAATATACAAATTAATTTTAACGATTTTATGCACCCTGAAGGGGGTCCCAACCAGTCGCAGGGAACAAGCATGCATACACTCACACATTACAGGCAATTTGGAAACACCAATTAGACTAATTTGAATGTCTTTGGACTGTGGGAGGAAACCTAAGCACCCAGAGGAACTCCAACAAGCATGGAGAGGACATGCAAACTCCACACACAGACTTGATGGCAGAACTCAAAATTTCGACCCAGGAGTTGTGAGGCCACAGATCTTACCAGTACGTCACTATACTACAGTGCTGTAACATTTTATCAAAATTATATGGAGTGTCAAAGCAGAAAATCATATTATGTCATATCATACCATGTGATTTTTTTATTTTATTTAAATTTTACTTAAATGAACACCTCCTCAAAGAAAATGTCCCCTCAGCATCCCCACAGCATGTCGTTAGCACCACTTCCAAATTGAGTTACACTATATTTACAAGTTGTTGTTTTTTTTTAGATTTACTTGCATTCAGACATTTTAGCATGTTAGGGAGCAGCTCTAATTTATACTGGTTTAACAAATCTATGTAGATTATCTAAAATCATCAACAAGAAACTAGTTGTCTAATGCAAGCTGAATCATGTTGCTCAAATTGGACCCACATTAACTTTTTATGGTTAAGAATGAGATTATGGAATAAAGCAATTAAGTTGTAAGCATAAATAGAATTCAAAACGGTTCTGAAAGCCTCAATGTTACACTATGAGAAGTACAGGTACTTCACCTTTGACATAATTAAGTAAACATTTTTCAAGTTTGAAATTTTTAGACTTCTATTTAGGGTTCAGATTTTTTCTCAAAATATAATTTACAATTTTCAAAGTTAATTATGTTATTTCAGACAGCAACAACATGAATGCGTGATTTTTTTAAAATATTATTATTTAAACGTATCATAATAAAGTAAATGGAAACATTAAAAAATATCTTTTTTATCTGTTTTTAGTTGAACAGCCAGAAATTTTCTGATACTATAAACTTGAGAATCAGCATTGTTATCAGAAAAGAAAATGGAGCATTGTGCCACTTCTAGAAAAAAATTATAAATTTTCATTCCATTCAGATAAATTTATCAGAATTTACCATTTTGAGGAACAGTTGCCATAATAAAAATATAATTTCTGTTTAATAATAGAAAAAAAAATGCCAGAATGGCCAACGTACAATCACTGGACAAATCATCGCCATCTTCATCTTCTCGTCAGACATACCGATGGGCTTTGGGTTTTTGTTTACCGGCCAATTTGAATTCAAATAAAGCTTTGCTTCTGCTGACTGCACATCATTATCTGACAGACTGTAATCCCGGCCGTAAATCCTACATCCCGCACAGCCAGGCCTCTTTGTTTGGGATTACTGCGAGCTTAGCCTATCACAAAGAGAAACTCATTCCCCTGTAATTAAGTGTGGAGAGTCATTTTTCCTGACGAGACTGAGAATCCCAACGCATCACAGGATGATACCTTTTAGTCCCTGGAGACACGGGGATACATTACGGATCATCTCCATCCAGTGCATGCCTCATCTCTACATCTATCATCTGGATCTGATGATCTCATGCTGACATTGTTTTTATTCAATACAAAACACGTTTACTATATTTCTCAATTTCCCCAGAATCAAAGTTATTTAACAGTATTTATTTGTAAAACACGTTAGCAGCCAACAAAGTAAAAAATCTGCACATTGAACATTACATTGCAGAAAAAGTTTTATATTTTCACTACGACATGAAGCATCTACATTTCTGCACTTGAATGTCACTAAAAATGTTATAAAAGAAAACATCTTCAAGATGCACTGGGAATTTTAACATCAATTCCTATTTTTGTTCTTATCAAATCTTAAATGGATGTACTGTAAGCACCTGCATAGGTACACATACACACATAGACACACACACGCGCGCACGTGCACGTGCATGTGTACACAGACTCACTCAGTCAGGGTTTCTGTCTAAGTCCTCTGAGGTGAATGTTTTGTTTTGATGGTCGGCCAGTGAGAGCAAGATCAATATAGCTCTCTCGTTTTTTTCCTCAAATGAGGGAAATCCAGGAAAATAAAGAGCATACTCTCACGGATAGAAAAACGATCAATGCGCAGAAACTAAAGATGGAGAGAATTTTGGTATCTAGAAGGAGAAATTGCTTTGGTTTGGTTCAAAAATGCAAAGGAACACAGCTCTATAATAAAGTCTGTAGGTGCATCCTGTGCCTTACATGCGTATGTGTTAATTGATTCATACGTGATTCATGAGTTATTTCTAAAGCCTATGAAAGGGTTGACTGCAAAATGAGATTTCTTTTTCTTTTTTTGGCAGTTTTAAAAGTTTTTTTGTTTTTATATGCAGAATGTATTCCAAACTGAACTTTTATGCATGGTTTGTTAGAGTCACAAAGTAGTTAAAAAGCACTACATGTAGAATGTAAAACGTTTTGCTTGTATCAGTGTGATTTAGCAAAACACTATAACTCCAGTTCCCAGTTTTATCTAAATAAATAAATGATTCTGTAATTGTGTTTCTGGCAATGTAACTTAAACAATTTAGTATCAATAAAAATAATATGATGTTTCAGTTTTTATAAAGTAATAACAATAAACAGAAACAAGGAAAAAACTTGCACAATAAAAAACTTTAACTGCAAAGATAATTGTAGATAAATAAAAACCCTTCAAAAATCAATATTCACTACCACTTTAATAGCTGAGTACTCTGTCGTATCATAGAAGTCCATGAGTACTGGGGAAACTTCTATGACAGTGACTGTAAACATCATTGTTCTTGGCCTCAACTTGCTCTAAAAGTGCATCAATTTATTTGCTTTATTCACAGTTACTTTGCCAAGCTGGTAGTTTCGCTAAACCAATAATGTAACAGAAAGAATTCATGCAATTAACTCATCATGTTACAGTTGGCCTGGGGATCCATTTTGTCAAACATACAGTAGGTAAGATCAAAGCTTGAAAAAAACTGTAGCAGTCTCCAAAATAAAGGTCATTTAAACAACCATTCACATTTTGGCATTTGGCAAACGCTCTTATCCAGAACGGCTTACAAGAAGTGTTTTCCTGAATGCCAGAATGAGTTAAAAGACTGCCAATTGCCTTTATAATTTCTTGCAGTCAAATAGTTCATATGTAGTTTTACAAAATTATGCATTTGAGATGAGTGTGCAATGTGAGATGTAGTTTGCACAATCTTTAACTGGTAGCTAAAAGATTCCACAACGTTTTAGCTATTTGAGCATTGTACCTAAAAGAGCAAACTGTCTCTTTACATGTATACATGTTCCTCTGACGTCAGGCAGTCATTTACTCAGGTATGAGATCTGTGTTTGTCCTGCTGCGTTCACACTTTAGCTTTACAGAACAACATAAAAAACTAATAAGGCAGTGACCCCCCCCCCCCCCCCCCCCGCCTCCCACACACACACAGACATTTCAGTATTAGTATGTACTAAAAACATGATTTAAAAAATGCAAGGTCCATCCCTAGTTATAATATTCTCTAGAAATTGTACTATCCTGTGTGCTGAATGTCACAGTCTGTTGTGTACAATCTGATTTTACACACACACACACACACACAGGTCTAATGACTAGTGAGGAAGCTTCAGGGAGGTCTCGTCCTCAGCGTCTGGACGAGCCGTGACTTGACTCTCATTTCTGCATCCTGAGCTTTTCTTCCCGTCTTGTTTAAACTCCAGTTGTAGAATTTCACAACAAGCTCATAAACGCGGGAAAACAAACCATCACTTTCTCAGTGTGTGTGTGTGTGTGTGTGTGTGTGTGTGTGTGTGTGTGTGTGTGAAATGCAAAGGGAGCCAGAGTTAAGGAAACACTCGCTAAACGACGGGGCCTCCTTGGGAACAAGCTATCTAGTTCACACTTCTTTAACTGGCATTGTAAAACCCATCCCAACCCAACACACACACACAGACACACACACACACAGATGACAAGTGCATGCAACAGTTTGCAACATCTGCTCTCCCTGTATTTGTGTGCAAGCGTGTGTGTGTGTGTGTGAGGCAAACACCCTCAGGCTGCCAGTTCCTTCACCTCCCACTGTTAACATCTGCTCCGTTTAATGCCGCTGTGTTACTCCGATACACTGATTCATGCTAATAGAATCAGACGCCTCTTATCACCCGACACACTCGCCTCAAACAAGCCGTGCTGATGGATCACCACTAATAACCCTGAACTCACACACACACACACACACACACACACACACACGCATACAGTTTTCACAGTTTACTCAGAAATGATCTACAGAAGCTACTTATAAAATGTATGCACACAGACAAACCACAACATTAACACGTATTTTTACAATTAACATGTGATTCTTTCATTGCTCAGTTCTATGTGACTACCTGCTTACAGTGGCGCAGTGGGAATTAGCCAATGTGGCTAACCCACACCACATGTTACACAGCCTACTCAGGTCTACTCAAATATAATAGACTTGACATTTGCATCATACAAGAGGAAAAACTGAGTTACTCTTAGCGATTTTACATTGTTTTAAAAAAGTATAGAATGGCAATGGAACCCTTCTGACACTGCACAACACGCCAAATCAGTTGGGATGAAATTCATCCCAGTTTTGTAAACCAAATCTGTAATTATTTTCCCCATTTTACCATTGTGTACTCAAATTAGCTTAGTTAAGGCTTATAGTTGCATTGCATTCTGGGCAACTGAGTCCAACAATTTCTCCAATATCTTAATTACTTCTACACTGAATTATTAATTAATATGATGTTGAATATAATTTACAAATGTTGAGTAGTTCGAGATCATTCATTTGTATTAAAATGAATCATTATTATTTTATTAAACTCTGTCAAAGGCGAGCTTTAACAATAACATTTACAATATCAAAAATACTTTTCTGCTATGACATCAGAGTAGCACACAACCACCATCTTCTCATTAAAATTAAATACATAAAAAATACAGCACAAATTAACAAATTATCACCTAAAAACATATTGTGATATAAAAATATTGAATGTGACTAAATTTAAAGATGTTTGAAGATATCATGAAGATCATCAGCAATTTTTTTCTAAAAAATAGTGTAAGTCACTCAAAGTCTGCTTCATACAGTACCATGTGCATTCTTCACTGATGCACTGAACATTAATTAAACTTCACCTATCTGAATGCGTTGTTGTTATTTATGCAGATGACCGTCTTGGAAAACAAGGATCAGTTTGGTTTTGTTACTCATTCATTGTTAGGTACTTCATGGCTCAAGGTTCTGCTTTTCAAAGTTTGACAGCTGATAGAAAACAGGGAAAAAAACTTTTTAATTTGCTGCAATATTATTTTCCCATTTTACCATCTTTAATGCCATTTTCATGTTGATTTCTATATATATATATTCTTTTAACATACTTTTTTTGGTTAGTGATTTAAAAACAACATTTATCTTCTTAGAAAAAAAATCTAGACTTTAATATTTAAAAGCTAAACATCACCTTTGTCTTGGATCACAGGGTTATTAACAGAAAATAGCAAATATATGAAAATATGATAAATTCCTCAAATAAATCCCTGTGAGGCACCTTTTGTTTAATCTGCAAAACATTTCATCAACACATTCCCTGCTTTATGTGGTTATTTAAATAATCTTTACAACTTCAAATGTTACAGGTTAATTATAAAAATATATGTTCACTTCTAACTGTTTTACCAGGCTGAAATTCCAGCACCAGTTGAACTTGATTAGAAAAAGTTTGAAAGAAATCTTTCTTTTTCTTATCAAGATTTGACTATAGATGAAATGACCCCATGCTGGAGTGAAGAACAATCACACTTAGACATCTCTGACCAAAAATTGTTGAAGAGACAGTCGAAAGAGCTGTCTCACACACACATGACACACACACACAAAATCAATAAAAATGATCTTGGAGTCCATACAGTACGCTCCATCTTGTGGCTTACGAGGCCGTACTGTACAATGAAGCAGCCCGAGTGTGTGTAATTTGTCAATCTAATCTTCAGCACTCTTGCATTGATTTTTTTTCTCTCCTCCCTTTTTGGACTTTTTTAGCCTCTAGTCATTACAGGCACAAAAAACACACACACACTTAATCATACGGTGTGTTAATGTACGGGTCACGATGATGTCCATTTTCTTGCCCTCTGGTAATTTTGTTCCTTTATACAGCTTTGCTCTAAAAATCTTTTTTATAGGTCAGCTGCCTCTCTTTTCTGAAGATGGGGTTGTCCGAGGCCATCCATTATTTTCTGAAAGAATATGTCTTGGGAAAAAAAATCATTGAAAATTATGTTTACGTGAGTTGAGTGTCACTTTTCTTTTTTTGTAAACTGATAACATTAGCTATAGCACAGCGCCAGAGAATTCTCAAAGACTGCATTAATTTTCTAAAACATAAATCAGATGTTTGTATAGAAGCAGTTCATTGGATTTAAAACTTTTGTACTAGCTGTTTTATACTAGATGTTTATTTAACATTATGGAAGGACTCTCTACAGGTAAAACTACAATTTTACGTTTTTCACCATCTTCAGAACAGAAAAGTTTAGAGCTTATATTTTTTGTGATAAAAAGTACAAAAACAAATACACCTTCATGAATGCTTCAATTAAAATTTCCTTTGATTCAGTGAGAAAAGATTCAAGGTAAATGTTTAACGTAAACATGTTTGGGTTAAATAGCACCTCAATAATGGAATTACTCAGTTATTCATTCATTCATTCATTCATCTTCTATATCGCTTTATCCTGTATTTAGGGTCGCGGGGACCTGGAGCCCATCCCAGGAGACTCAGGGCACAAGGCAGGGTACACCCTGTACAGCGTGCCAATCCATCGCAGAGCACGCACACACACACACACTCATTCACACATTACTCAGTTATATAAATAAAAATTAAAAACAATAATAATATAAACATGCTAGGACCCCAAATGACCCCTTGTGGGACACCAATTGTTTTAGATCATTAAAACATTGTTTCAACTTATTCCATATATTTAAGTTTTTTTCTACGTTTCTTTTATAACATTCTGACCTTGAAAAGATTTTTTTTTCCATTGTCCATCTGCTAAGGTGTAGAGTTTAGGTTTTTTGTTTGTTTGTTTGTTTGTTTTTCATTGTTCACTGAAACAGACAATTGTAAAGACAACTGTAAAGACGAAAGGCCTTTTTCTCGAAATCAACATGGAGATAGATAGATAGATAGATAGATAGATAGATAGATAGATAGATAGATAGATAGATAGATAGATAGATAGATAGATATTTCGGGAAATAATTGTCGTAGTTATGAATTCCTTATTATGTTTATATGTGGTAGATTTTTAAGCACAGGGTATAACAGGTATTAGCAGATAAAGAAGGAAACTTCATCTGCTCATCTTGCGTGATGTAAATGGTAAAAGCTTCTGCATGTTATAATCTCATTAGAAACACACATTACACTATACTTGTTTCTATATTCTGCACTTGTTTGCTCTCAAAGCACAAGGGACTCTTCATTATCTTATGCAATTATCCTGTTTCTCTTGCATCCTTTCGAATCTGCGTATTTTATTTATTTATGGTGTTTTTTTTAGCCAATGCTATCGTTTACACCCAACCCTTGAAGAAGAAGAGGAAGAAGAACAAGAAGAAGAGTGAAAGAAGAGACCTCCTGTCTGATGGCATGTGTGTCGCTGTTGGCTCTCCTCGAGGCTTTAGCCTCCTTATCGGCTTCAGTCGAATGTATTTCTTATCAGGAAAAAAAGGAGGGCCATGTGACAATGTGGGCCGTTATCAAATTTCCTCAGCCCAGTCGGCATGTCATTCAACTGCTCAGATGGGCCAAGCTTTGATTGATGGATGGGCCATGGCACAAAATAAAAAAATAAAAAAAACAGGATCAACAGCTTTGCACTTCTCGTTCCTCATCGTGAAACATTCCTGTGTGACAAAAGCGGGATTACGGATGCATTAGCTCTCCATCGACCATGCGCCTCCTGCCCCTGTCAATACTTTACACATAATAACCTGAAGAGACGATAAGGAGACAAAAGGAAGGGAGATAGGAGTGAGCAGGAAACGAAAATAAATCAATAAAGGGGGAAACTTTTCCTTTTTTTAAAAAAAGATATCCCCACACACATAAATAGACACACTGCTGAAGTGAGTGAAGAGTGCATGGATGGATAATGGCCTCTGACATAAGCAACAATACAGTCCAGAGGCTTCATCTGACGTCCAAAGCGACACACAAGACATTCAATTACTTCATTAAATCCAAGGATTGGAGAGGCAACCAGTGATGTGGGAAATCTTAAAATCATCTTGTTTACAGCTCACTTTCAAATCTTTTTTTTTTTTTTTTTGTTGCATGTATATGGAATTAAACAATTTTCTTTAAAATAAATAGACAAACGTCAGTCTCTTCAGATGCATTATCTGTGATGGCACTTCAGTTCATACTCAAATCTGCGACAGCTCAAGGAAATGACAGTAAGAGCCAGAGGGCCGAGAATAATTGTTTCAGCAATCACAATTAATTAATTTCCTCCTCTGATTCAGCCTTGCTGAGGCTCAGGAGCTGCAGGTAATATCAAATAAATAAAGAAATAAAGAAATTAACAAAAAAGGTAGAGATGCATGCTCTGGAAAATTAATGAGAGACGAGCAGGTTGGCGTGTTTCCGTCTGTAGGGTGCTGACGTACAAAGACACAATAAGCGCAGGAACAAACAGCACCATTTAAAAAAAAAAAAAGCTACCCGAGAAACACAGTGAGCAAATTCAATTACAGAAGTAATTAGGAGATATAGGGCAAGGCTGCCTTTTGGGACTGCGCCAGAAAACACGAATTAATAAGAGAGAATGGGCCGAGGCCGTTGTAGTAATTAAGAACCAATCACCTATGTCAATGAATGGTGGGAAAAAAACAGAATGAAAAAATTAATTCAGTGATCAAATGAAAAATATTTTTAATACAGCAATTTCATTTTAAAAGACTAATTTCTGGAAAGATAGCAAGACATAATGTCTACAAAATGTGCTGCGCCTCCTTACGGCATTTATATTGCTAATTAAATTTTTGATCATTTGCTGAGAAGAGAATTATCTGTCAAGCAGCACTTCACTAAAACATACCTGTGGAGATCATGTGAACCTGAAAATGGGACTTAATCTCCTTTATTTGAGACAATAGTCAATAATTGGTTATATAAGAATAAACTGTTATTTGACTTATTAGCCTCTGATTTGTTTGAATCATTGAGATGAAAATATATGCATACCGTGTGTGTGTAGAGCATATGTGTGTGTGTGTGTGTGTGTGTGTGTGTGTGTGTGTGTGTGTGTGTGTGTGTGTGTGTGTGTGTGTGTGTGTGTATGTGTGTGTGTGTGTGTCCTTTTCTGTGTAGTATGGTACTTGATTTGTGGATGATAATTCTTTGCACAAATTTTTGCTTTTTAAAAAGTGTTTTTTTAGGCAAGTGAAGATCTAAGATCTGAGAGGAAATCAAATTTTGTCATATTCAAATTGATCTGAGAGCGAAAGAGACACTAAATATGGAACCTCTGATGTGAATTTTCAAGTTAAAGATTCCCCGTCGGGATTAGTTTCATATTCGTTCAAACTAAATTTACATATTCATGCGTGTTAGTGGTTTAAAAGCCATTTTAGCAGCAATATGATGCTGAAATCACCACTTAATATTATCAGTGCTGAGGATCAGTGGCAATTGCAACAGAAAAGAGCAATTGCCTGAAAGGAAGGGATAAAACTAATACAAAAAGACAGCAGCATGAGGTATATCATTTACTGTGAAGAGGCAAAAAGCCAAAGAGAACGAATGATAAATTTGCAAAATGAGTTTTATTAATATTAGCCATGAGCTTCTTCACTTCTAAAGTCAAAACTCTGCAACAAACAGACTTAGCGATGCGATTAGCACCTCCAATTTCTCCATAGCTTCCACGATCAAACCCTCATCACACTTTCTCAGTTTTTCCTTCATTTATGTGCGGCCTTAAAACGATTTAGCCTGCCACCAGCGTTAGCACAGACGGCTAATTTCCTATTCACAGCGTCTATTGGAGCCCCATTTGGATAAATGAGAGTGATTAAAAACCAAGATTGCGACAACACAAGATGTCACTCAGCATCGTTCGAGGAACATCTGGTGTCAGGCAGACCTGAGAACGTTTTTAACGGTGGGGAGAAAATGAGATTTTTTTTTGTCTCCCTCTCTTCACATCCTGGCATCCGCATTCGCACACACACCCACACATACATACACACCGGGGCTTTGGGTGTGTGCCAGTGAGTCGGCCATCTGTGTCCTTTAACCCTCAAGATGGCAGATGTGGAGATTCACGCTGATTTGGAGATTCAGCTGGATCTCGCGAGCCTTCGCCCCCTTTTTTTTAAACAAACATCAAGTGCAAAAACGCTTCCTGTCATTCAGAACCGGCCTCAATGAGCCAATCGACACGGCACCAATTTAGACAAGCGCTTCAATTAATTCACTTTTTCTTTCAATATGGGGAGGAAATTGGGGTGAAATCTGAGACTTCGAGGCAACACCAAATGTTTTAGCATCTTTGTCACTTTAAAAAAAAGGAAAACTAGCATGTCTTTGCGCAATGGTAAGAAGTGTTTTAAGGATTTGGTATCAGGTCTTGTGCAGTATAAGGATGAGGCCATGATTTGAGTGCCGTTTAGCCCTTGAAGAATTCTTGAAAAGTAATTATTTTTAAATATGTCTTCAAAGATTTTCTGATACTTTGAAATATTTAATATAAGATAAATTAATGCATTTAAATGTGAAAAAAAATGTTGATCCGTTTCATTTTACTGCTTATAAGCTGTAATTTGCTCTTTGACATTATGGACATTCTACTCACTTACACAAAAAGGATTTTTCCAATAAATAATTTATAACTCAGGAAAGAGAGCTGTATTTTCTTCTCCCTGTGAGTGCAGCAAATTCCTACAATATGATGCAACTTCCTTTAAACATGTGACTTATAACATGGAATATTTTCAAATATTTTAAAAGCGGTGAATGTGTTCAAAAATAAAGTATGGTTTTAAAAGATCTTTTTAATATTTCAATTTAATTGAATTCAGTATGCTTTAACTAAAAATATTTTTGTTAACATGATCTAATGTTATATAGTAATTTGTAAATATAATAATATATAATGACATTTCAGTTGTTAGAATGTATTTGTAATTGAAAATCTTTAATACTTGATATTTACTGACATCCTCTGCATTAACAAAATAATTTTACACACTGGGCTCTAGCATTGTGATATTTCTTTAAGTTCCAAACAAGTCAGATGATCTCACACCTTCTGTGATTACACAGAGCACTTGCTAGCTCTCACAAATTGCATCAAACCCTTCCTCCTCCTTTTTTGGTAATATCACGCTCAGTATCGTGTTCACCTTGCCGACTCTCATTCTTTACCCAAATGACAGTGTTTTTGTCCAGGTAATGGCACTCATTTTCCCCTCTGAGCACAGCGGTGGCTTCACTTATCATCAGACAGAATCATGAAGAGGCTTCTGTGGGGAAAAGGGTGAAAAACTCTTGTAATGCCTACACAAAACCAATATGGCCGCCACAAGCCTTAAATCGTTGAGTTTTTCTTGGTTTTTGATAGATCAACGTTCTCTCAATTCTATTGATAAAACTATTGATTGGTATAAACAATAAAGCAACAAATCCAATTTATTGGCTCAAATAAAAACATGTATAAAGGTTACGTAGCTGTACAAAGCTGAGCATGTAAATGAATTATAAATGTAAATTCACAACTAATATTCACACACACAAATGGAGTCCACTTTCATGGTCATTCATGAAGTTATTCATGAGTTATCTCATCAGTCAGTATGTAGCAGCAGAACAATGATACACATACAGGTCTAGAGCTTCAAGTAATGTCCACATTAAGCATGAGAGTCAGGAAAAAGTTTGATCTCAGTAACTTTAACAAAGCATGGTTGTTGGTACCAGACGAGTTCATGCGACATTTACGAAGAGTTTATTTCGAATGATGTGGGAGATCTTTGGAGAATGACCAGAGTAGTCTGAGCTAAATGTGTACATTGACAGAAATTATAGAGCAACTACAATAATCACTCTTTACAACCACATTGAGCAGAAAAGCATCTCATTACAAACAATACAGTAAATGGCAGATGGGCTACAACTCTAAAGGATCACATCAGGTTACACTCCTGTAAGCAAAGAACTGAAATCTTAGGCTATCATGGGCACATTCTCATCAAAACGCAAGGTGTTGGTGATGTTTTCATTAATCTTCAGCAGTCCCGTTTAGAAAAATCTGTGACCAGGATAGCATGAGATTCTTGTTCTTGGTTGGAACTGATGTGGTCTTCTTCTGCTTTTGCTTATCCACCTCAAGTCTTGAGGTGTGTACTGGATCCAGTCTGGTCATTCTCTTCTGATCACTTTCATCCAAGGTGGTTTAGCCGGGAGAGCCTCCATTAACATTAATTTTTGTTGTTGTTGTCATTGTTGTTTTCACCCCATTCTGTGCAAACCTTATCGTGTTTGAAAATTCCAGAAGATTAGGAGTTTCTCAAGTACATAAACCAGCACACATGGGAAAATCTTACTCATCAAGAAACAATATATGTAAGTTAACACTCAAGATGAATGGAATAAACATCAACTACTGGGAAGGTCTTTTAACACTACTAGCATTTGTGACTTAGCCTAAATAGCCTTTGGGGCAAGCTCAAGACATTCATGGAAGCAGCCGAAGCTAGCCATAAAATCTTTATGACAGAAGTTCAGCTGTCACTGGCCTCCATCAAACGTATTTTCAAAAGGTCTCTTGATCAATCTATCATGTCTAAATTGATGCATTACAGCTTTAATAAACACATACTGCATAGAGATCCCTTTCACTCTCTCTCAGTCTGGGAACGATGTGACCCATGTGAGCTTCTCCAGATTTGTGTCACGTTGTGAATCAAGTTCATGCATCTTGATTTGGCTGACAGTTAGGCTCTTTGTGATGAGCAAGTGCCCTGCAGTCGCTTGTTTCCCCCTGTGGGGGAGCGAAATTAAACAACTGTTGTTGACCCCCGTTATATGGGAACACACAGCAAGTGTAAAGTGCTCGTCATACCCCGGGGACAAAAACGGTCCTGTGGACTCCCTGGAGAGAGAAAGGGATAGCAGGAATCCCTACAATCCCACTCCAACACACACACACACACACACACACACTATAAAACCTCCAATACTGTTAACTCTTACAGTTCACATTTGTGCAGCTGTTTTTTAAACAAGTTTTTATCTCTGCGTTTTTTCTCGTTATACTAACACCTTGAGGATAATGTCAAGAGGTGTATACTGAACACTAGAAAAAATAAAAACACTGTTTTCGGTGTAGACCAAAAGAGATAGAAACAAAAATTGTTTTCAAAAGCATCCATATACATGAGGGCAGAGCCTTGATCACTCAAATAATAAATGTGTGAATACGTGTGTGAATATAGTGCCCTGCAGTGGACTTCTGTAGTCCATACACTGTGATAATCCCTCTGCTTTATTTCACACACGTTAGTGTTCTTTTACACTTCAATGTGCCAGACACATCGGTATTCTGTTGAATTCTCTATAATGTATACTATAATATATGGGGCCAGGGGTAGCTCAGTGGTCAAGGCATTGGACTACGGTTCGGAAGATCCCAGGTTCAAACCCCACAACCACCAAGTTGCCGCTGTTGGGCCCTTGAGCAAGGCCCTTAACCCTCAACTGCTCAGATGTATAATGAGATAAAAAATGTAAGTCGCTCTGGATAAGAGCGTCTGCCAAATGCCTAAATGTAAATAATATTTCACCTACTTCACTATTCCATAAACTTTTGTGAAATACTGAGTACGCTTCAGTTTTCTTATATACATTTCAAACTTTCTTTACACTACAGCATTCTGTACATTTTGACATACCTTACACCTCATTAGAGGTTTTTTGATTATTATTATTATTATTGTTATTATTATTATTATTATTATTATTATTATTTGACACGTAGAAAGAAATATTTACTAACATTCTTCTCTTGACCACCATCCATATAATAGCCAGATCATAATACATCAAAGCTGGTTATATAAATGCTTTATGAACTCTGGAGTGCATGTGTTGCTCTCAGATTTGGATCCAGAAGCTATGCAATAATAAGGGCATTGTTGTTTAATTAACCGGGTATGTGATTTTCTCGCTAATCCCATCTCTCTAGGTCCCCTGCTGGTCAACACTGGACTCTGGAATGGCTCTGTGACTGTGTGTGTGTGTGTGTGTGTGTGTGTGTGTGTGTGTGTGTGTGTGTGTGTGTGTGTGTGTGTGTGTGAGAGAGAGATAGAGAGAGAGAGTTTGTGTGTATATAAGGCTTATATAGGTAGTATCTAACACTGCATTCTGTTCTAATAAAAGACATCAATGCATGATTACTATGGGACTCAACTGGAGCAAGTGTGCCCAGCCAATCACAGCAGAGCAATCTGCATGTACTGTAGCATTGTAATAATGCTGTGAATATAGAATGGCATTATATGATAGTATATACACTTAACATAATTATATTTTGCATGGGTTTATACTCCCCATATATTTATTAAAAGTAAATATTTAATATCATTTTTATAAAAAAAAATTGTGAAGATCCTGATCAGTTGTTGTTGTGACACCAGCTCTGGATCATATATCTACTGAAATCTAATTGGCAGCCATGTTTTGTAAAGAATCAAATATTCACTTCAAATATGCACTCAATTAGACACACGAATGAACTTGAACTTAATACCTCAATTTCCATGTGTAATCTGTGCAACCAATCATAAGTCAAAGTTGCTCAATACACTAAGCTCCACCCTCACAAAGATTGTTTTACATCTGGTGATCATATGGGTCAATATTTAATACAAAAAAGTTTATTGGGGGTAAAACTTTGCTGAGTATTTCAACACTCATCTTTTAAAACAATCCTAGTACTAGTTGTTGCAGTATGGGTCACACGTTATATTGGGAGGGGCTAAACTCCAATTTGTGTATTGGTTGGCATTAATTCAATGATTCAGAGGGAAGGGAATTTTTGTGCTTTGCTTAATAGTTCTTCCATTTAAATATAAAAAGTGTTGTACAACAGACTCACCATTTGTCTGAGAGAGTGCTAATTACTGACCAAGTTTCCTATCTGAATGAAGACGTCACAAAGAAATTCCTGCAGAACTACAAAAAATCACACACACACACAGAGCTATATATAGCGCAAAACTATTTCGGTCCATAATAAAGGAGAACTAGTTTTATAGGACTTCTTCAGTGTAGGGATACTATAAAACTGTGAGAAAGAGATGCAATTTAAAAATACATTTTGTATACACAGTGCTTTTATTTAAAAAAAATAAAATAAAGATTTGAATCATCTGGTAAGCTTTGAGTGTGTTTTTCTGCTAGGTAATGTCTCGCTCTAAAACCAGGCATCCAAACTGGATGCTGTTTTCCTTGACATAAAGGTCTCATGCACTCACTGTCCTTCATTGCATTAACATTCCTGGGCTTTTTTTATTTTTATTATTATTACAGACTTCCTTATGCTGCCCAGAACTTATGCTTTTGTTGCTACCACTCTCTGAGTGCACGTAATGGCTGAAAAAAAGGGAAAAGAAATGCAACGACAAGGAAGCACAAAAGGATCTGGAAGAAAAGGAGCTCCCTCTGGCTCGCGTGGCTTTACGATGAATCCATGCAGCACTAAACTGCACTGTCCATGCCCAATCAGGGAGGGCTTTTCCTTTTTTTCCACCTCGTTCTTTCTAGCCTGTGGCCTCTCCGTCATCCGTCATTTCTTCATCCACACTGGAGACCCTTTTTGTACTAATTGCTAGATTGCTACCAGATTTTCTACTTCACTTCCACCCTATAATTGAGCGACAATGTTGGCCGAGGAGCTCAAGACTGGAGCGCGCCAGGCCAAGGCCACAGAGCAGCGATGATTTGAGAAAATGTGTGTGTAGTAGTAGTAGTAGTTGTAGTAGTGGCAAAAGAGGGGAAGTGGGGTTAGGATGCAATCTTGAAGTGCAATACTGGATCTGGCCAAGGATATAAATGAACGTAGATGCATTATTCATACAGAACACATCATGTAGAAAATACACAGATACAAACAGCCGTGCCGCTATTCTTTTGGGCTGTGTTGCTAAAAACGTTTCTCAGAGCACCTGGTTGAGACTAGAGGAGTCTATCAAGACTGGAAGAAAAACATCTTGAGAGGTTTTTACTTTTAATTGGCAGATTTTTTGAAAATATTGATTAAAAAATATCACAAGCAGGTATAAAGAAAGAACTGTGTGAGTGGATCCTTGTGCAAATTTTTGATTATAAAAGTTCCTTTGACTTCTTCAGGTTTTAATCCAGTTTAGGCTATTTAGGACTAAATATGTGTAGTTACTAGTAACCTACTGTAGTAACCCAGTATAAGGATCTATCCAATAACAGAAACAGAATCTAAGTCACTCTTGATAAGAGTGTCTGCCAAATTCCTTCATGTACGTGTAAACAAACACACACACAGGCACACACACATACATAAAAACACAGTAGACCTCAAACACACAAAGCAAAGTAAAACTTGGATTTATTAAAAAATTCTAAGAAATCTAACATTGCATTTGCTTTGATCCACTGAGAGCAGTAATGTCACATACATCATGAAAAATTCTAAACATTGCTTTACAGTTTATTTCTTAATTCATATATTGACTATCATAGCACTACACACACACACACACACACACACACACACATACTTCTATCCTTTTTGCATTAATTCGCACCTGCCATATGTGTGCTGAGCAATGAAATGCCAGCATTTTTATTGACTGTATCAAAATCTCACACTTACGGTGACACACACACCAAAAATCTCTTTAAAGCACAAACTTCACCATCACCACTCAAAGATCGGAGAACAGTCCACCCTCATCCCGCCTCCTTCTTTCCGCTGCACTACAGTTCAGAAATGTTCACACACGCACACCACACATACATACACACACACCAAGCACGCACTCACACAGGCGTGCGCCATCAAGACAAAACAACTCGAGAGCCTTCTTTTAATTAGTGTGCACACTTTTTTCGACAATGTAATTTGCCTTTTTTGTGGTCTGGACATACCGAGCACCTGCGACTCAGAAGAGGAATAGAGGTACCAGCATGGAGAAGATGTGTGTGGAGATGTGTGTGTTTCCAGGTGCTTACACCCACCCACCCACACACACACACACACACACACACACACACACACACGTGTTTAAAAGTGCCTGGACTTGCTGCATCTCAAAGGACACACTTCAGTTCAGCCATATCAAAACAACCTGCATGGGCCTTGAAGGCTGACCACACACACACACACACACACACACACACACACACACACTGTAGGCCAAAGTGGGAGGTCAGACAGACAGACAGACTGATGGAGTGACTGACAGAGAGACAGACTCTCACTAACAGAGACAGCAAGAAATCTCCCTTAATCTTTATCACAGTTAGAAAGTGTGCTTACCTTTCCAGCTACTGATTTCTCTCTCAAGGCCTAACCGTAAATGTGCACACACACACACATCCAAGTATCAGAAAAGATAGCCAAAGGAGAACCAGAGGAGAGCCCGAGCACCAGCACTAACGTTTCCTCGCTCTGCCTGTCTGTGACTGAGTGTACAGGGAGCTGGGAATGCACTAGGCTATAGACTTTTTTGTCCAAGCCGTAGGTCTTTCTTTTCTTTTCTTTTTTTGTGACTGAAGCAAGATTAGTTCATACAAAACTCAACAATACGGCACTGAAACCCATTGTTGATATTCAACATTTTTCACATAGCCGAACAGAATAGACAATACGGCAGCCTGGAAAGCACGGAGCGGATTACACGCCGATCATATCACCTTCCCTTCTTCTTCGCAAGGACGAGGCCCTGTAATCCTCCACTTTTTTGCTGCGGTGAAGGAAATCAATATATGAGGACAGGGAGGGATGAAAGGAGGGCTTCTTTCATATCCTAACAGGACACAATATAGTTTTTTTTTTTTTTTTTACACTAAGGGTACCCATGAAATTCAGGAGCACACATCTTTTGGAAGCACTTCTAGTTGTATTGAGTGAGATAAGGGAGAGTTTTTGAAATGTTGCACAATACAAGATAAATTCACAAAATCAGAAAACATGTACAAAGCTATCATTAAAATGTTTCCAATTTCATGAATTGGGAAATAATAATAATAATAATAATAATAATAATAATAATGGAATCTATTACCTCAGCTACATCATTATACTGAACTGATAAGTCTAAGATCCATAAAAAAATTACCCCACCTGTGCTCTGGATCCCTTCCACTGTTCCCACTCCAGCCTCCATGTTTGCCCTCATTCCCTCCCTGCTCTAGGTAACCACAGAGAGAGAGAGAGAGAGAGAGAGAGAGAGAGAGGATTGTTCCATCCTTTCCTTTTCATCACTTCTGCAATTGACCAATTGACAACTGATTGATGGTTATCTTTCCGCACCTACAAAAGGCAGAAATTACCATCACTAAAGCCACTTTACAGTACGGAGAGAAAAAAATCTAGAGTAAATTACATGTTGTTAAAACTCTCCTTCTGAGGCCCATATAATGGCAGGCAAACCAGTGAGAGAGGAAGAGAGAGAGGAAGGGGAAAAGAGGGAGACAAAAAAGGGGGGAAAGTTTCCTTTTTGTCATTCCTGAGGCACTGCAGAATTTGGCCCTTTTCCCTGCCAAGTGCAGCCAGGGCTTGACAGCTTCTTTAAATGGCGAGGTACAAAAGCTGGTGAATGAGGAATGGTGTTGAGCGCCGTTTCTCCAGAAAGCACCATTATTCGCATTGAAAACAGAAGAGAGCTTGTGAAAAACAGATAAGGTGTAAATGAATACAAGACGGCACCCTTCAAGAAACCTGGAGGAAGGGATGTGGGAGTGTGTGGAGTTGACCAGGACTAAAATACTCAATGTTAAAGTTAGAGACCGTTTATAGTGTTAACTCAAGCTTTTAATATACACACTATTAAATAGTGAACACCTAAAGTAGCAGATTCCGAATTTATTGTTACATCATAATTTTGATTCATTTATAGTTACAATTATTGTTGTGGAATGCATGCTTTTCTCACTTACATTATTGCACTATAAACAATCAATTGAGGATGGGGTCTCTTTGGTGTCTATTTCCTCTCATGGTTCCTTCCTATTGCCATCTCAGGGAGTTTTTTTTCTTGCCAGCATCGCCCTGTGCTTCTTCATCTGGGTTACTCTAATTTATACATTTTCCTCAAACTTATTTTCATAATGTTTGGATTATGTAAATTTGCTTTGCAAGAATTATCATTGCTAAAAGCACTACATAAATAAAATTGAACTGAATTGAACATCCAATTCAATTGGATGTTGAAAAACATCCTCAGTCTTTCTTTATATCACTCTATAACATTAGTTAATAAGGCATAAAATAACAGTTTTTCATTCAATCAAAAAGCGTTATTCTATTGTACTGAGTAAGATAAAAAAAACTCGTTATCATCACAAACTCTTCACAATCTTCAATATCCTCATAACATCATCACGCCATTTTCAGCACATCATCCTGACGTCGTCAAGATATATTCATCCTCACCACATCATAATCAACCTCACCACATCATCAACATCATCCTCAACGCATCTTCAACACATAATCATTCTCACCACATCATCATTATTGTCATCATTATAATCTTCATCACAACATCATCATCCTCACCGTGTTATCATTATCCTAACCACATTATCATTATCACCCACGAAACATTCTCCTAATCACATCGTCATACCCTCAAAGCATACAGTACTCACCAAATCATCATCAGCATCATCCTCACAACATCACCACCAACTCATCTTCACCCCATAACATCCTCACCAAACCACTAGCTGCCAAACATGACAAAATATAGCATTTCTATGAGAACCAACACATATTTATCACCAACATTAGCTTAAGTAGTTGGTTTAATTAGTTAGCTAGTAATCCATGCAGGTTGTGTAGCTAAATGTTACTGGTTTCTACATGGGTCTTGAAAGATGTCGTAAATACAGTTACCTACGAAATGACTTCTTCCATGAAGGTCAAATAAATGTCTACTTACAGGACATTAATGATTCATATTCATTATCTTATATGAAGTGCCTGCTGTACAAGTCCTGTTAAATGAATAGTTACAATAGAAGTAATAAAATATTACAACAAATTTTTTAATATAAACTTGCTATTTGCAGGTCCTCTAATGTCATAATTCCTGTTATAGAAAATCTATCTTGCTGTGGTGGAAGAAGTTATTACTGGGGCTTTACTAAATCTAATCATGATTTGCTGAGTAAGGCTTCAAAAAGAAACACACACCACTGAATGCAAAAAAAAAACTTCCAGGGGTAGCACATTTAGGGGGACAAGAGGGTGTTGAAGTGAGGTGGGGTGAAAGAGGTATCATTTCAAGGTTTTCACCTGCCCAAAGTAATTAGAAACACACAGGTGTGATGAGACACAGGGTGATGATGGTATTATTTGATGTATCTCTAGTTGCTGAGATGAGAGGTTTTCGGCATATTTCATTAATACTGCTCAGCAGGGAACTCTCCAAATGACATCAACAAACTGATAACAGATAAGAGACACTAGCCGTGTCATCACGTGCCTCATGCTGGGCCTCTCTTCCATGTCGCGGCCGCTTTAATTCTTCATTCATGCACTGAATACATAAATAGGTGCATCCAGATTTTACCCTGATAAAGAAACTATTTTTAGAGCCCAATTGCTGCTTTAGGTTCCCATGGAAACCATGCTTGGGTGCATGTGTATGATTCCTGCCTAGAGTCCTCCTGAGGTAACATGGGAAAAATATGCAAAAAAAAAGAAAGATAGAAAGAAAGAAAGAAGGTAAGAAAGAAAGAAAGAAAGAAAGAAAGAAGGTAAGAAAGAAAATAAGAAAGAAACAGATGAAAAGGTTAGAAATAAAAAAAATTAGGAAAGTTTTACTTACAGTGACTTTCAGTCAGCAAAGCTGCCGATTACTCAACTGCTATAACGCCTCTTATGACATCATAAGCAAGAGGCTGAAATTGAAGCAAGAGTCTGTAATTTTAAATTCTCTAATATTCTGTTGCCGTGTAATTGTAAAGTTTAAAAGACTCTTTACAAAGACTTAAGAGTTTTAGCTTTACAAAATTTCTGCATCCAGTGTTTCTGATTGCACTCTGATTGAATTAAGAAAGAAGAAGAAGTAGAAGAAGAAAATGCTAGCTAGTCAAGAAAAGCACAAACAATAAAATAATTACAATCTATATACAATTTATATTTATTCATTTGCCTAAAATGTGTGAAAAATTTAGGGAGCCATGTCCTTATATAGATAGTAAAAAAAATGTGTGTGTTTGTGTGTGTGTGTGTGTGTGTGTGTGTGTGTGTGTGTGTGTGTGTGTGTGTGTGTGTATATCTGTATGTGTGTGTGGGTATCTGTGTGTGTGTGTGTATGTTGGGGGGGGGGGCATCTGCCGGCTGAGCTCAAGGCCAATTATTGACAAGCTGCTGAATGAGGCGAGAGATGAACAGGGAGAGGTCGGGCCTGTCTCTCCCCAACACACACACAATCAGACAGCAGCTTTATAGAGAACACAAAGGTACACTCCACTCCTACACTCTCCATCGATCTGCCACTTCTGCCTCCAGGAAAAAGGATTCGTTCTCGTGTCCTTCAGCGCCATTCCATTTAAACCCCAACAGCAGCATCAGACTGAAAGCAATTCCAACTTTACTGAAGCAGCATCACATTCATTACACATATCGCTCTGTCCCTACACCAGGGTAAATATTTCCAGAGTTATTTTCACTGTTTGAAGCTACAAAACATGTCTAATTTTTGCCAAAAAAAAAAAAAACTGTTCTTCAGGGTTCAATTGTAGGTCCTATCTTATTTCCAATTTCGAGTTCATTATTTTTACATCAGACACTCTAAGAGTCATGCAAGTGTAAATCACAGGAATATTATAGTAATGAATTCAGTCTGAAACATTATCGTTTCAATAGTAACATCTCATTAACTTGAATCTCCAATTAAATGAAACAAAAGAAAAATTGTAAAGAGATATGTTTAAGTAACCTTTCTAGAATTAAGGAGTCTCCCGTGTCAGCACTTTGTGAGAGTGAGAGGTGAGATGTAAAACTGTACCTGTTTTCTGACATCTTCAGGACAGGGGAGTTTATGCATTGAGTTTTTTTTTCAGTGACATGCATGTTACCCTACGCATAGAAAATATGAAAAATAAACATGAAAAATAAAGAACAAAGGTGTTGATTGGAAATAAAGAAAAAGAAAGAAAGAAAGAAAGAAAGAAAGAAAAAGAAAGAAAGGAAGAAAGAAATCATTCAGCCTTACAGTACTCCATAGGAAAAAACACAATATTTCACACTTTCTTTTGACAAATTTTTCCTGGAAAATCTCAAGTTTTACAGGGCATTTGGCAGTGTGGGCAGGAGGGTGCAGATTACCACAGAGATCCTCACGCAGAGATGTTCGGTTCAAACACGCTAGAGAGGAGGCGAAGCGGAAAAAGCAGTTTTTGTTTCACCCAGCGGGAAGCTGCTCATCACTCATCACTTCCCTCAAATGCTTCTAGCATGGAAAAAAATTATAAAACAAGCGTGTGATTACCTTGTCAAGTGGAGATCGTTATCTCTGTGGTGTGGTAGGCAATAGGTGCACTGGTTGGCTGGTCAATTAATTAAAATTCTGATTTGAAATAAAACTAACCATCATAATATTTCTACTACGCGTAATTAAGCGAAAGACAATATTTTTGTAAAGATGCCTATATTTTTACAGGATGGTTGCTGAGCATGCAGATTATTCAATATTGCATTCCGACACAATATCGTATCCTTGGGTTATTAGGCCGCACAGATTGAGAACGGTTTTACATTTAAAGAAGCATTCATAGAAACTAGGATAGGCCTTAACATGGATCTCTGAGGTCCACTTATATTCAAACTCATAATTGTATCCATGAAATAAAGGCAAACATAACTCCAGTTTTAAGCACATGGTCCTGACCATTATGTAAGTGTTTAAATGTTAAGATCAAAATTTATTTTTAATCAAATCACATAAACAAATATATGTCAGTCATGTATGTCACATTTCATATCATATGAATTCAGCCCCGCTTAGCTACGTTCAGTTTTACTTACTAAACGTAACTAAATTAACTTAATCAAGAACAAAACTTTCTAACTATTTTTGTTTATAGAAATTTCCTGATAGAGATTTCCCTCAGGCCTTGGAGACACCTCTAATGGCACGTGGAAGGGGAAATAAGAGATTGATAGAATCAGGAATTACATCATCACCATATCTTATTATTCACCCCTTTAACAAACACCAGGCATTTTAACACAATTTCTTTTCTCTAAGCTTCAGTAGAGAAACTAAGATAAGCATTAAAGGGTGTTTTGTGGGTGATTTTTAGTAATATTTGTTATAATAGTAAAGATTACTATTTACAAAGAGTCCAACGGGTGAAACAGGGGCTTGTTGAGTGTCCTGCTGCTCACCAGTCACTCCCTGGGGGAGGTGTGAGATTTCTCACGCAGTCTCGACTCCCACCTGGGGCTTAATGACGCCTCCACGCCCCCAAGGCTCACAAGCATTATTTACATACAACTCCACTGCAGAGTTAAAGCCAGGAGACAAATGTAAAGTTTCACCCCCCCAAAACATACACTGCCCAGCCAAAAAAATAATAATAATAACACTCATATTTCTTTCATCCTCCTTTAGCTTTTATTATGGCACAAAATGTGGTCGCCAATTTATGTGATTCTTCTTGCTCCCAGAATCATTCTTTCACAATCTGATTTCTGGAGTATGCCTTTGCCATAAAAAAAAAATTGCATGATACCCTGATCAATTTATTGTGACCTGGCCAACTGAAGCAACCTCAGATCATAGCAATGCCTTCTGAGGTCACTTTACTACTATAAATTAAGTTGGTAAATTTACCTAATTCTATCTAATGATTTCATCACAAACATTTACTTTTTGACCTTTAATCCTTTCATCCTTGCTTTTTTGAGTGTATGTTCTTTTTAATGTTAATGCTAAATGTTAGTGCTAAATGCTAATGCTAAGTGCAGTATGTATGGGGTTAAACTCAATGGGAACAGGTTGATGGGGAAGTTAATCACCATGGTAATCTCTTCATCTTAACAGAGTAAAGTTTTCCTGCTTGGCTCTTCTCTCTTATACATCCCATTGTTGTGTCAGTATTAGTATTACACATTGTGATAATAGGACTAAGATGCTTAGCCTCTCCCATGCTAGCACTGCTTTTTTGTCTCTGAGTCTCAGCAAATTAGTACAAATTGCTTGTTCGCTAAGTCACAGTCAAACCTGCAAATAGACTTCCTAATCTGCTTCAGAGTGAAAACCTGGAGAGCAATTAGCTGAATTAGCCCTTGAGCTACAAGTTTATAACAAAGGGCTTTCCTCACAGAAAAAAAAACAGCCTGCAGTTTGGGCCATTGTTTGTCTGGAGGCAATTTTCAAGACACATTGTCAAAGCGTTCGACACCTCAGCTCAAGATTCCAGTGTTACTGCATCACAATGTGTGTGTGTGTGTGTGTTAGCATTGTAGGCTGAAGAATTTAGCACATTTTATAGAGCTTGTGTTCCAACAAAGGATGTTCTGACATTAACATCATGCTGAAGAGCAGAAAAAGAGCTCATACTCTGAGATGAGCACTAACAAGGTGCACGGGAGTGTGACATCATGACAGCCCAATCAGCATGAAACACAGTTCCTGTATGAGTTTCTGTTACAAAGTGGGTGACTGTGAATAACATGAAAGAGATAGGCGCTGAAGATGTTGTTTATTATATATAATAGTCTAGTCTGGGTTGTAGGATTAAGTTTGTACATTATTTTGTGAAATCTTTTATATTTTTAAAAATATTTTTAATGTAGCTTGTTAAGTTATTTTTCCTCTTTCTTTGTGTTTTTCTGCACTTTTGCATTGTTTTTTTTCTTTTGCATTATGTTCCTTAGTGTTTATATTTTCTATTTATGAACCAACAAGGTATGTTTAATAAAATGCTCATGCACGTGTGCATTTTATATAAAAGAAATTAAAACACTTAAGGTGTTATTACACTATAATATATTATTCTGTGTTTTTTCTATTAAATAATTAGACATCTTCTTTGGTTGGACTTAGAAGATCACTGTAGTAGATCACTGTAGTAGATCACTACAGTACATCAAAGAACTTTTGTATGAAGGGTAAGATGTTTCAGCTGGGTAAATGTGAAGCTTTGTCTGAGTACAGGTTGTGTCTTATGAACTTATGAAAAAGGTTCTTATGAACTCACATAGTGTAAACTCATCTGTCCTGAAGATGCTACAAGCCCTAACATTACGGCTTTCACTTTGACTTGCAAAGCACTGGAGACTCCTTAATTCTATAAATGTTAAATAAACAGCTCCATACAGCAAGTGAAATTTGATGCCACTTTTCACCTCACAGCTAGATCAAGTCATATGAACACCCTCATAACTTCAGATAGGATCATGGTCCAAGATAAATATGTACATTTCTAAAAGTCCAGATGTAGCTGTTCATACAAGAGATCCAGTGGCCTGAAAAATACCTCACGCGCTGATATTTTAAACAAGGAACCATCATTCAGCTGTAAATTCCTGCCAGCTTCACAGCAAGGTTAAAAAAACACCTCAGTGTGAAAATATTTTGTCTAAGGTTGTAGGACATGCACTTACTTAAAAAAAAAAAGCTTAAGTGCAACCATTTCAGGTTTTTGGGACACATACATTAATAAAGAGTTAATGTGATAAATTTGTATATATATAATATATTCAATAAATAATAAATCACTTCAGCCTTTTATTGATGAAAAAACATTAACTTGTGATCTCCTTTACATTATAGCAACTATAAACAGCCCCTTCTTCAACAGCTATTCTTCTTCCTCTCCCGTATAGTTAAAAAAAAAAAAAAAATATATATATATATATATATATAAGACAGCTTTTCATGCTAGACAGAAACCACAAAGTCTAAACTCCTCTGTCTGGACAACATTAAAAAACGTTACAAGCTTACAAAAAAAGTTACAGCTGACAATAGAGACTCCTTCCATGAATGTTAAATACACATTTCCCAGTCTCAAAGTTTTTAAAACCTGTTTTTATCTGTGGTTAATAAATTATAAAAAGTCTCTGTAAATATGATTTTTAGTGCATTAATTATACTGCATATAAAGAAGCACTAGTCTCAGAGCTGCTGTAATTGATAAGCAATCAAGACATTCTGACCAATCTATCTGACATAAAAGCATTGCATTTTCCAAAATTCATTCATTCATTCATTTTCTATACCGCTTAATCCTGTGTTCAGGGTCGCGGGGGACCTGGAGCCTATCCCAGGAGACTTCGGGCACTAGGCGGGGTACACCCTGGACAGGGTGCCAATCCATCGCAGGGCACACACACATACACACACTCACACACCCAATCACACACTACGGGCAATTTAGGAACGCCAATTAGCCTAACCTGCATATCTTTGGACTGTGGGAGGAAACCGGAGTACCCGGAGGAAACCCACCAAGCACGGGGAGAACATGCAAACTCCATGCACACAGAGACGGGAATTGAGCCTGGCCGGGGAATCGAACCCAGACCCTGGAGGTGCAAGGCGACAGTGCTAACTACTACACCACCGCGCCGCCATTTTCCAAAATGTCAGGATATATTAATATAACCCAATCAGAAACATTTCAGGTGAAATCTGCTACAAGGTTTTACAAAATGTTTTAAAAGAAATTGTGCTCTAATGTTGCTCTGATAAATTACAGTATATTACTTAATGCAATATTCAAGCATTTTCTCTTGCACTGCACTTTTATTTGGCATTTAGTGTAATTTACTTCATAAGTGGAAAGCTGGATGCAGATACTAGGCTATGCACATGTTCATCACACCATTCCTCTCCTTATTTAAATAAAGAGCATGGGGTTCAAGATGAATTCTTGTGCCAGGCCGCCTGTATTTTGATGTGCAGGTTTGTTCATCTTGTAAATGTAACAGAGTTAAATATCTTTTCCCTCATTTTCTCCTCCTGCCCTGATGTTTAGAATTGGCCCATTCACCACATACTGCAATATTACGGCTTTAGTCTGAGTAAGTTACAGAGCCGCACAGATTTCCATACGGGCTCCTCAGAGAGAGTCGACCACATCTGTTACGGTGTAATAGAAAATATCTTTGGCGTGTCCGGATTCCATTTCCCCAGGGCTTTGATCAAAAATGGTGTGTAACGTAATCATGTGCATTGTTGACCTGTTGTAGTCATTCCTTCTCTTAGAGTGTGTTTAGTCTATAAAGCAGCACACGGTCACAAGCAAAGCACAATCAGAGTTAATGATTAAAAATGCAGACAATTAACAAACACACACACACTCTCTATAGATAGATAGATAGATAGATAGATAGATAGATAGATAGATAGATAGATAGATAGATGAAATGGTCACCAATGAACCTAATGTTTTTATTTTGTAACCATCACCCACACAAATGCAGTAATGTTTAAAATAAACTTTGAGTTTTTCCAAACCTTGCATCCTCTTTATTAAATCCCATTGATACAGAGATTAAGTCCAGCTGTGAATGTTTTCTGGTACAGTGGTACCTCAGCATACAAATTTAATCTGCTCTAGAGGTGATTTCTTAAGGCAAAATTGCATATTGCAATATTACAAAAATTTACAAACTATGTAAATGCAGATACTTTGTCCCAGCCAGCCATGCAAAATTAAATTTTTTAAGGTGAAAATTCTTAAGGCGGGGTGATTGCATGTCGAGGTATCACTGTATATTCCATCCCAGCCAGACCTGGTCAGTATTCAATCATCATTATCAGATGATGCTAGCAAAGCACAGCTAACTAAGTTTCTTATGTCACCAAGCAGTGCAAATCAGCATGGCTACAGGAGTTCACTTGGTCATGTTATGAAAAAGGTTAAATTCTGGATCCTAAATTTTTGAGTTGACTTCTAACTATTTTGGGTTTAGAAGGCAAAAGCCACCTAAAGATTTATGTTTGCCAGAGCTCTAAAGTGTTAGCAGCTAATATGCATGGTGTAATAAAGTCATTGTGTTGCAGTAAAAACCACCATGTAACCGTTAAAAATGTTAATATAGCATATGAAATTGTTCCAGTTGTAGTTTAAATTAGTTTTATTCTCATTTTTGATTTATGTTCACTCTCATATGTTGCTGTGGTTACTGATCATTAACACTAAACATTGAATGTGTGTATGAATGTTCGTGTGAATGTTGACTACCACAGTCATACAAAATGGGAAAAAAATACAATGGTCACCATTGGCCTTCACGGTCCCTAGTTGGACAACAGAGGTTCCTAGATGGATGGATGGAACGCTACACATAAAATCAATCTTATAATAAAGGTTATCAGAAAAAAATTATTAACAATGAAAAAACTTAGTTGTTTTCTCTAAGGAGATGTTTATTTAACATTTATGAAAGGAGTCTCCAGTGTCACGACTCTAGTACTTAGTGATAGGCAACTCCTATGACAAAGGAGTTCACACTTTGTGGTTTCTCTGTAACAAGCGAAAAAAAGAAAAGCTGGTGAGCAGCGAACAACACTAAATGTAACTATAAATAAATAAAAACCAGAGTATGATGTTTATTAAATTAAACATTACAATTTTTGGCAAATTTCAGCAGTATAAAAGGAAGAAGAAACTTTTCTATGTGCTTTTATAGGAAAGATTTATCTTTGGGGTGGTAAAAGTAACTCTGCTTCATCACACCACCTGGTCCTGTGTCTTCAGAAAATATTTCATCTCGTTGTAACAGACTGATATGTAAATGACCATGATGATCCAATGAATATGCAAACAACATGCATAGCATTGTGTACTGTGTACTGTACATTGTGTACGGCATCATGTAGAGACTTCAAGCAAGTATGCATTAGCCATTTGAACAGCATAAAAAGTACGTACATGCCTTTATCATTGGAATTATTTAATCTAACTCAAGGAGAAGACGACCTCCAGCTGCTCATGAATTTGTTAGGGGAAATCTGACTTGTTTTTAATTAATTTAATAAAAATCAAGGAGTCCCACTGCTCACAGCTCAACACTTGAAACTCAGGTTCAATAATCAATTAGCACATCGAACGGATCTAATGGAGGATCAATTGCAGGCTCTCCTAAGCTGCGTACAAAAAAAAAGCCTCCTTGATCCAAGCGCTATCTTTGTTTACGCTGTCACAATGAAGGTTATCTCAGCGGGAGAACGGCAGCATCAGGTGACAGCTATTTCCCATGATGCTGCAAAAGCAGTCAAGCTGTCCATCAGGCTGTCAGCTGACCGCCGTTTCCCATAATTCCCCATGCTGCCAGTCTTCCGCTGTGAAAGCCTCTATTATGTGCCGGTGTTGGGGAAGAGCTGCTCAGGCTTTGATAAGCTATCACGAGTCCCAGGTGAGCATCAGGAGTCAGGATAAAAAAAAAAATTTAAGGAAAAAAGCAAAAGCCTGTCGTTATCGACCTGCGCCGATCACAGCTCAGGGTCTTTTAGCAAGTTTTAGGCTTTAAATACACGTTTTTGCACATCAACGACATCGGAGTCATCTAAAAGAGGAGCAATCCTTTTTGGGATTTTTGTTAAAAAAGAAAATAAATAAATTAACAACAGAAAAAAAATCCCTTTTCCTTTTTGTGGAAGATGGTAGATACATTCAGCTATTCAAACTGAAATGCATCATGGGTGTGTTTACTCTCCAAACCTTGAAACCTTTTTCTAAAGATGCAACCAAAAAAAAAAACTTTTCTTTTTTATCACAGCGCATCACTGCTACAGCTACAGCTACAGAAAGCCCTTCAGCTGAGGGAAAAAATCTGACAAGACACATTTTGAATTTAATTACGTGTTCAAAGATGGGGGAAAAAAGTGGAACTACCACCACCTTGTGTACACACACCTCCCTGCAGCATGTGTGTGTGCGTGTGTGCATACAGTATGTAGGGAGGGGAGGATTATCTGGAAAATAAAACATGACACCAAACATGCCTCTGGCTGCTGAAATGTGTTTCTTCTGCACACGTTGTCAAACTCCAATGCTATAATAAACTCTGACGCTGGAACTTTTACCATTTCATTACACAAAGTATCTGTGCATGTGTGTGTGTGTGTGTGTGTGTGTGTGTGTGTGTGTGTGTTTAGTGCAGAGAAAAGAAAATGGCGCATTGTTTCATGGAGATAAAATTAATTGTCGTTTTGTAATGGGTTTAGATTGATGAAGCGTGGTGTGAAACATAATTCCGCAAGTTAAAATTTCACACAAAAGGGTGTCAGATGAACTACATTCAGGAACAAATGACTGATTTCTCTCTCTTTTTTTTTTGTTTTGTTTGTGTGAACTTTTATTTCTGGAATTTTTATCTCGGCGCATCTTCTCCACACGTTTCTGCCTAAAGCTGTGAAAGGTTGTTTGTTCTGCTAATTAACTTTATTACCCTGATAGCTCCCCACAGCCTTTTGACAAAAACAATTACCATTCTCTCTCTCTCTCTCTCTCTCATTTTTTTTCCACCACTGGCAGGAAGAGTATTAATTAGAAAACGGGGCCCGGGTCCGTAGCGTGTGAGCCTGCCATGTTTCCGGCGAGCCCTCGAGCCGCGGATAGCGTTACATTGTCAGCAGCAATTTAGCTCTCATCTGTCTCTGCTAATTATTGTCACATTCATCAAATTCATCAAGGAAAAGTGCTCTCAGAAGGATTGCATATTTGCAGTTAATATAGCATAAACTGGCATTAACCATCACCACATTTGGGATGATGAGAGGGACACAACTTATTCATCCCTAATTAGAGCAAGCTGGGTAATTAATTATACATTCCGCCTTATTACTTCAGAGTCCCAGATATTGTTTGCGGAAAAACTAGAGAGAGAGAGAGACAGAGAGAGAGACAGAGAGAGAGATGCAGCAGTGCCGGTGATGTGTTTTGTCACATGCTCTCTTCCATAATTCCCACCTGACAAACGTCCCCAAATCAGCGGGAAATTGCAACTTGTCATCCAGCAAATAAACTGCCGTAATAACTGATTAACGATCAGCACCTGTGACAGGTGTGTGCCAAAATGAGCTGTGGCAGGAAAAAACAACATGAATAAATCACTCAGAAGCCACTTTGGACTTTGGATTTTTCACATTGCTAGGCCGACTTGTTACTTAGATAAATTTTTCTTATATTCATTGTCATATGTTTAGGTAATAATCTGTTACTTGATGCTATATTTTGTTTCTTCCTGTGAGAAGGTAGCGGTTATTAGCAGGGATGTTAATATTGTTATAGTTACCATGCTTATATTTGAGTTTAATAGAAAAAAATGAAGTCAGGTTTGATTGTTAGCTCGTGAAACTTATTTCTTGCTTACAATGCTCAAGATCAAAGTTACAAGAAATTCAGTGCAGAAGCACATTAGAGCAATCACTGAACTCTATAACTTAGCTTGGCTAGTCAGCAATCTATGATATCGCGAGATGGCGCGCTGGGTAATGAAGAACATGGAGTAAAAAGGTTTATTCATTCCTTCATTCATCGTCTATACCGCTTTATCCCGTATTAGGGTTGCGGGGACGTGGAGCTGATCCCAGGAGACTCAGGGCACGAGGCAGGGTACACCCTGGACAGCGTTAAAAAGGTTTAACTAAACAAAAATTTTAATTGTCATGAAATTCTGAGAACAGCATGGTGATGTAGTGGTCAGCATTGGCGACTCGCACCCCAAGGGTAGAAGGTTCGATGACTGCCTCGGGTCTGTGTGTGTGGAGTTTGCATGTTCTCCCCATGCTTGGTGGGTTTTCTCCGACAGTCCAAGTCTTGCAGATTATACTGACTGCCATTCCGTCCATTGTGTATGTGCCCTGTAATGGATTGGCACCCTGTCTAGGGTGTATCCAGCATGTGACTCCTTGGAAAGGCTCTGGGCACCCTGCAACCCTTTACACAGGATAAGCAGTATAGAAAATGAATGAATTAAATTCTGTGCATTTTAGTTCCAACTTCTTTGAAGACCACACCTTCAAATTATAATATGCTAATTATGGATATTAATATTCAAATCGAATGATATTCTTTATCCAAGGACACAGAGAAATTTTGTATCTTAGACTATTTGAATAAGTAACTTTGTAGTGTTCACTATTTAGCAGAAATGTTGTCCTGTTATGTCGAACCTTCTTTTTCAACTGTCTTAACAGTAGCATTAGTACTGATATCATTATTAGTATTAGTTGTTGTAGTAGTAGCAGTAGTAGTACTAAATTTCAGAAATGTTCTCCATTTTACTTTTTAAAAAAGTAGAAAAAGATATAATCTTACTGGCTAATGTTAAAGAACAGTGTATAATGTTTAGTGCCCTCTGCTGCATGTGAGTAGAATTGCAATCACAAGCAATACTATTAAAAACATTCTTTTTCAACTTTGTCTCTCTTGAGAAACCCTACAACAGCTTGTTTCGATTCCAGAGACCCACTTAGGAATATCCCCATGATGTGTGCCTCAGAGTTTGTTTGTTTTTTTTATGGAAAATGGGTGAAGTTTATTTCTGGCCTGGAAAACATACAGTAAGCAGGAACTTTAAAAACTTTAAGCAAGAAAAAAAACTTTAAAAACTTTAGAACCTAGGAAAGCCACTGGTATATATTTCAAATCAGTTAGTGTCAATTAACAGTGGCATTGTGTGATTGTTACATACATTGTTACATACATGTGATTGTTACATGGTATAAAGACATATTTAAACTTTATAGTATGCATTTTTAATGCTTCCTATAATAAAGCATAATAATTTTACTGTAATCATAATAAGTTTTGTAGAAATTATTTTCTGTGTATGTATATATTGCTGGCTTATAGAGTTGTTGTTGTTTGTTTAATGAAAAGTAGTGGAGCTCATTTCTGGGCAAGAAAAATTGATCACTTTTTCAGGAATCAGAATTTCTGTTCTGATAAATAAACTGAACAATATGGATCAGGTTTATCTTTTTATCCACATCAACTCAAACCATTCCTTTATGAAAATGTTCTTCAAGGGTTCTTTAACTGTACATTGTATAGCTCAGTGAGCCACACAGGGTCCAACACACTTAACCAGTTGATACACAGCACTAAAAGGGGTTCTTTGACTATTCTTTAAGGGTTTCATGGATAATTAAAGGGTTTCAATGTTGGGGATTAGGATGAAAATGAGACGTGTTTTAGGATCAAATCTTACCATACATTGTTTGTTTTTAACCGGCAATTTCAAATATCTTTTAGGGAAAGGGTCATTAATTTTAAAAAAAATATGGCAAAGGTATTTAATAAACATTCAATAATTCAAGGCATTACAATCAGCACAACGGGAAAAATTAAAAGTTATGAATCATAATATTGGTCTTAAAAGGAAAGTTTAACAGTTTTTTACCTTTGGTTTATTTTTTGCCATTTTCATCTTTTCAAAATGTTATCTATACATATTATAATAATTTATGCAATTTACTGTTCAGAAGCAAAAACAAAACCTTTCCTTCACAGTGATGCTGAAGCTTGTGCTTGAAGAGCAAGCAGCAAACTGACATTTCAATCAAGATGTAAAAATGAACAGGCAAAGTGCTACACGTCAAAGAGGGCAATCGGGAAGAACATGGAGAATCCTCTGAACATAGGCGTCCCTTCACATTCCATGAGGATGTCAGATTAAAGGTAACACACATGAGTCAATATTGGTACACAGTGACCCTGAATCGCCTCCAAGCAAAAAACCATTAAGCCCAACATTTCTCCTGTGAGTGTTTATCACAGGAGGACGGCTTACACGTCCCCCAGAGCAGATATTGAAACTGATTACACAATGGAGGAATCGCACAGAGGGGACCGGCAGGTCGACCCCCGGCAAATAGGAAGAGAAAATCTTAATCTGCAACAACAATGGCTGCTCTCTCGAAACCCTATCATTTTCACTTCCGTGCCGTCCATCGTCCGACTGCGAATGAAACCCGACGAGTGGATATGGTGCTGAAAATTGGATCAGAGCTAACACAGCTTCCTCTTTTTTTGTTCCCCCCATTCCTCCTTTTTTTATCAGCAGCTGCCAAAGGTCATCTGACATAATAGATGATGAGTTTAAACCCCATTTGCAATTTCCAATTTAGCCAACGCCTCCAAACCCCACAGCGATAAGAGTTTTCTCCTGTCATGGCCTGTCACGAACATCACTGCAATCAGCATGAACTTGCAGCACAGAGAGAGAAAGTGAAAAGAGAGAGAGCAAGAGAGAGAGACGCCTATCGGCAATAGGAGAGATAACGAAGCAAAGTTAGGAAGTTGGCAGGAAATGCCATTTGTGACATGCGATTGTGAAAATCAGTCAACTCTCATCCCCATGCTCTGTTTCATGTTCATTTCCATTATATAAATCAATCATTTATTTTATATCAATCAGTGCAAATGTTTTAATGTTCGAATTGCCAAATGTGTGGAAGTCATCATCATAACAACTGAAGCAATAAATGACAAATGAGAATAAATGGAGTCATGAATGGTATGAAATTATTTCACTTTTTTGTCAGAAAAGCAACAGCACCATTCCTTCAACTGCCACCTTTTTAACAAAGCAATGGTGAGAAAGAAAGAAAGAAAGTAAGTAAGTAAGAAAGAAAGAAAGAAAGTAAGTAAGAAAGAAAGAAAGTCACAACATTCTTGAGAAACGAAAAGCAAATATAAGGTTTTGCTTATATGAATGCAACATATAGGAAGCAAGCTGTAGTTCATTTCTCTATTTTCACTATTTATTTATTATAAAGTTATGTCTTAATGATGCATAAAGTTTTTAATGCTTTATCACTGAATATCTTACTGATCTTCTAAAGCAATGTATCCTGTCTCAAGCACTTTCTTGAACTGAGGCAGGTTAACATTTAATATTTAGGATTAAAATAGCTCAGACAATACCAGAAGTATTATTTTATTACTTTTCAGTTAATTCTTGTTAAATAATTGTCAAGAATTTTTCCATTACTGAGTCCATATATGGATATATTGTCTATGGCTGTGGAGTGTTTTAGTCTTTGTATAATTTGTAATTTTTTAAATAAAGCAATTTAATAGACTAAAAATGAAAAAAAAAAAAAAAGTTTTATAATTAAGTAAGGAATTCAGCATGTTATAATATATTACTGTTACCACCTCAAACCTGATTCTTCCCCCTATAACTCTATGGTGTACATGTGTGTTATTCTTCGTATAGAACATCAGTTTGGCAAAAATTAAAACACATTTTTTGAATAGACCAAATGTCACATAACAATTTATAGTTTTATACAGTACACTGAAAAAAGCATAATATTGTTCTCATTCATCATTCTCACTTACATTATGGCACCTATAAAGCAGTTGTTCCCACACCAATCCTCTCTCTCTCTCTCTCTTTCTCTCTCTCTCACTCACTCAAAGTTAGCAAGGCAAAAGCACAGCTTGGCATGTTACCAAGTTTGTTTGTTTTTTCAGATGTGATCGCACCTCCAGTAGCTGTTGAACTGAATAATGTATCTACAATGTTGTACTAGTAATATTTTTCCCTCAGTCACCTTGAATTGCTATACAATCCACTAGCCTGCTATGATATATTATAATGCCATATTACTCTGTTTAGGCAGTTTCCAAACAACAGTACAAAAAAGGCGCTCCATCAAATTCAATTTAGCACTGGCAGAGGAGGACAGCTGAGAGAGGCTGTGAGGATGTGGCGAAAGGCTGCGAGAGGCAGCGAGAGGCAGTGCTGAATGGCGAGAGGCACTCAGAGGCACTTGGCAAAGCGCTGCTGTGCCAGGCAAAGGGATGGAAATCACACAGAACAGCTGTGACTAATACCATCTTGTAAGTGCTATATAGCTTTGAAAGAAAGACCTTGGAGTGCTTCAGAACAATCTGGAGAAATAGAGGAGGAGGAGAAGGAGGTGGGGGAAGAGGAGGGGGATAAGGAGAAAGTTCCCCTCAAAAATCAAAATGGCCAAGAGCTCCTTAACAGGACATGGTGATAAACAACAGTATAGACATATCTATGCTTTGTTGTTCAATAAATTGCAATGACTGTGATGGATGTTTCTAGAAATGGTCACCTAGAAATTACTTAGTAAATAAAGAGAATATATTGTTTGGAGTTTTTTTTTATATTAGGACACAGGACAATATTTGCGAAGGAGAAAAAGGGGAGGTTTCTATAATGATCATGCCAATCCATTTCCATCCATTGGCAAAGCAAGGGAAAGAGTAGTGTGTGTGTGTGTGTGTGTGTGTGTGTGTGTGTGTGTGTGTGTGTGTGTGTGTGTGTGTGTGTGTGTGAGCAAATATGTTTGTGTGTGACCATGACCCTCTTAGACAGCTGAGCATAGACACTCTCCCTCGTCCTCCACTGGCAGGAACAATGTGGACGGAAGCAGTGAAACTCTGGGACACATGACAAGCGTCTTCATCGGCACATTAATTGCTCAAATTGAAGCAGTGCCACATCTCTCCGAACTAGACAGGGCCGCAAGTTCCTTTGATATGATAATGGCACGCTTCTTAGCCGGGGGAAAATGCAAATTGCAGCCGGTAATTTGGCATTAGGCACCTGCCAACACCACAGTCCAGAATCCACACTGCAGACTCCATAATCAGTTAGACAATATACCGCGAAACTCAAACATAAAGATATCGCATATGTCTCACAGAAGAATAAATCAGTGATAATCTGTGAATTGCATTGTTATATAAATGTTAACTAGCAAACCTTAACCACACACAAATTTAATAAGCATGTTAGGGTAGGTCACACTATTTATTGATATTTATGTGTGCAATACTGTACATAAGACATCCGGTCATTACACAATTATTCCATTTCCAACACCTACAGTATGTAAGATCATGGGGCCAGTAGCTTATCCCTGGACTACCTGAAGGAAACCCAAAAACATTTTAATCACTTGGCTAACTTGGCTAAATATTTGGCATCTTAGTTAGGTAATATTACAGGGGCTATACAATTAACTGATAAGGTTCTTTAAAAAAAATCACTAGCATTTTTTTTTTGCTCTACTGTTATACAGCTCAACAAGGGCTATTTAATAAGAGGCTTTACTACTCCAGTCAGGGGCTTCATCAATTCCATAAGAAGGTTTAGCCAATAATAAATTAAATTCAGTTAAATTCAATTCAGTTCATTCAATTATATTGTATAGTGCTTTTAACAATGACAAAATTTTGGAAATAATTGTGAAAAATAATTATAAATTATTTATAGTTAAATTATAGTTATACGCTTGTCTCGATGAGCAAGCCAGGGGCAAAGGTTACAAGGTCCCAGAGATGACAAGAAGAAGACTCAATAGGGAACCCATTCTCATTTGAGTGATACCAAATAGTATGGCCATACATCAGTCCCTGCCATATCTGTGTACTATAAAGCTCAAAGTTTAATGTAATGGGAATGGTGTTCAGGTTAATATAAAGTCCACTTTCGTTGTTGGAGGCTCAGGTATAAAAGTGTTTATGAGAATTTTATACTATTTTAACAACTATAGTCCATCACAGAGCAACTGCCTGCATCAGCCCAGTCCAAGATCATCTTCTTGATCAGTTTAAACTCAATACAATTTAATAAGTCAGATAATATTCCAGAATATCCAGTGGCTTTGGTAGCATGAGCTCTAGCAGTCCTGCTTGCAAATTTCAGACTGTACACTTCAATGGTCCAACCTGTACTGTACAAGGGCTGCATCAGTTTTATCAAAGAATTTTAACAATCTATGTATTACTAAATGACATATGATGCATTTTATTCTCTCTTAATCAGAATTACTGTATGTATTCTGTCCTAAAGACTTTCTTGACCTGGCAAACTTTAACTGTTGCACAGCACTTCAACTCAGGAATCAAGAATCCTTCCAGAAATGTCAAAAAAAATAGTTATTGCCTATTTTGTTGCTATCCTTGCTACTGGATGTTGGAAATTTTCTTTGGGATCAATAAAGTATCTATCTATCTATCTATCTATCTATCTATCTATCTATCTATCTATCTATCTATCTATCTAAATAAAAGTTTCTTTAAAAACGTCATTATCGCAATATATTTTCCTTATATATAATATATTTAATACAATTAAGTTTTTCCATTTGTCTGTCTCTTTGTATAAACTTTTACTATAAAAACCGTATGGCAGTAGAATAAGTGAACTACTGTCTGATCATGTCTGATCACATTGTGACTAATCAGAATCCAGAATTTAACAATTTATATATAAATTAGACTATACTAGACTATACAAAGAAAGGCATGCATGGGAGAGATTCAAGGCAAAAGCCACTGCTAACAAAAAAGAACACAAATTCTCATTTGCCGAAAAATATCTTGAGTATCACTAAATCTTTTGGGCAAATATTCTGTAGACTAATAAATATTTTGGAAGGTGTGTGTCCCGTTACATCTGGTGTATAAATTGCACAGAATTTCATTAAAAAACATGGTGGTGGTAGTGTGATGGTCTAGGGCTGTTTTCAGGACATGGACAATCTGCTAGAGTGCTACAGTATAATTGATGGAAAATGTCCTGCTATCAGTTTGTGACCTCAAGTTCAAGTGTACTTGGGTTATGAAACAGGACCTAAAATCACACCAGCAAGTTCACCTCTGCTTGCTGTTCATGCTTGAAAACCCTCCAATATGGCTGAATTAAAACACTTATGCAAAGAAGAGTGGGCCAAAATTCACCAAAGCAACATGAAAGACTCATTGCCAGTTATCGCAAATGCTTGATTGTTGTTGTTGCCTCCAAGGGGGTCTTATTAAGTTTAGGGGCAATTACTTTTTCACATAGGACCAGGCATGTTTGAGCAGCTTTTTTCCCTTAATAAATGAAATCATCATTTAAAAACTACATTTTGTCTTTCTGTAATATAAAGATTTTTGCTAAAATATTTGTTTGATGATTTCAAAGATTTAAGTGAGACAAATATGCAACCAAAAAACCAGTACTAAATACATTTTTACTGTACTTTTTCTTCACACAATTTCTATCTAAATCATGAAAGATTCACCGTACCTTGCTAGCAAAACCTCAAAACAAGCGTTAACTTGTTAATGGGTCATTCTGACCCAAAGAAAAGAGCTTCCTGTGTGTAACTTCTGACTAAGAGCTGAACACAAGCACTGTTTCAGTTGTCCACACTGCATCTCAACAGTATGGAATGCACAAGCTGCACACAAACTCCTCTCCACACACTCCTTTCCACATACTCAGGGTGTGTGTTCCGGGCACTGATGCTGCTGATGAAGTCATTGTAAACTAGAAGCTGAAAGCGCTATCACGGCGATCCTGCTGGAAAAGCCATCATTACAGGAAGCGGTTGGACTTGGCGGACGAGTTGCTGTGCGTCACAACTCCCACAGGGATCAGAGACCTCACAGCTATGCAAAGGTCAACCATGACTTTTAACCCTCCCTTTTGTTCCATTCAAACACCTTGCATCAATTCCTACTTCCGCAGTATGAGATGCTAAATTTACAGTATATCAAACACCAGTACATCCGTATGATGGGAAATCACACGATGCAATTGCTTTAAGAGACATTTTTTTTTGTTTATGCATCATTCATTAGTTTAATGACTAATCATAATGACAATCATTTATTATTGCTCTTGTTGGTATTATTATTATTATTATTATTATTATTATATGACTGCCAAATAAAGAAATTGTTAATTTGAGAAGAAGGCGTGGGAGAGCCTTCTTCAAAAAAATTAACTGCTTGTTAGTCAACAGTTAAGGAGGTGTGGCTTTTGTGTTTGTCAGCCACACTGAAGAAAGTGTGCGTAAAGCCCTGTCTCTGTCAGTCACAGTAAAGGAGTAAGTGTAAGCATGACTTCTGTGCTTGTCAAGCTCAGTGAAGGAAATGTGGGCATGGCCTCTGTATATGTCAGTAAAAATCAAGTAGGTGTGGCCTCCGTGTCTGTCAGTCAGAGTGAGGGGTGTGGTTTGTGTGCCTCAACCCCAGTTAAAAAAAAGGTGTGGGCATGGCCTTTGTGCTTGTCAGTCACAGTAAAGAAGGTGTGGGTATGGCCTCTGTGGTTGTTAGCCAGAGTAAAGGAGGAGTGATGAAAGCAAGACTGCTATAATTTGTCAAAACCATTGATGGAGTTCTTGGTCTCTGTGTGTGTCAGTCACAGTGAAGGAGTTATAGCCTCTGTATGTCCCAGTAAACATGGTGCGGATGTGGCTTCTGTGTCCGTCATTCACTATAAAGGAGGTGTGGGTGTGGCCTCTGTGCTTGTCATTCCTAGTAAAAGAGATGTGAGCATGTTCTCTGTTCTTTACTGTCCCAGCAAGCAAGGTGTGGGGTTGAACTCTGTGCTTGCCAGTTAAAGTGAAGAAGGTGTGGGTGTGGCCTCTGTGTTTGTTGGAGTTGGAGCTAATAGATATTGAAAAACAGTTACTTTCACTAAAATTACTTTAACACAGAAATGAGAGAAGATGTCAGAGGAGATGATTAGTATGATGTTCAACTCAATGCAAAAACGAAAGCATGGAAGAAGAAGTTGGAAAGACGATGCTACCAGGTGAACCAATCATAGTTGTTGTGGTCTGCATTGCCATGTGTAGTTATATTCATGGCAAGATGCACAACAGGCAACACCATAAGGTACATGGCAACAGGAGACCTGTGGTGTAAATCAGGTTACACTATTCAATCTTGGTGAAGGTGTTGTATGTGTCAGTCACAGTGAAGAGGGCGTGGTCTCTGTGCTTTTCAATACCAGTAAAGGAGTTGTAGATAAGGGGAATATCTGACCATTTTGATTCATACACATTCACATTCCATACAAACTCAAATAATTCTTTTGATTGTATAAAGCTGTTTTGAGACAATGTCAATTGTTAAAAGCGCTATACAAATAAAATTGAATTGAATTGAATTGAATTGAATTGAATAAGGCCTCTGTATCTAAATGTATAGTGAGCTAAAGGGTTCTGTATTATTTGTTTGCTTGTTTGCTTGCTTACTTGTTTAACTTCTGATGATGCATTTGATTTCCTCTCACTAATATACACTGTTGAGTTGATATGAGTCACACAGCGGCTATGATATAATCCTGGTTAATAAAATAAGAATCAACCTGTCAGCATGGATATTTACAGTCTATAATATAATTATCAGGTGTGGGTTTCACACAAAGATAGAAAATTATAGCTTGTGCTTTGTTCTGCAGCTACTTCCTTGTATTGGACAGGTAAGTATAACATCTGGAAGCCTGACTTAGTAGCACTCTGTATGACTGATGGAGTGTTTAAGCTGTTTTTTAACCTGGTCATGTTTAGTCCTTTGATGAAATAGAATAAAAATGTAAAATAAAAAAAAACAAGTACTTTGTAACTATGTAACTTTTAAGCCCCATATACTTCTAATAAAACTCCCCAGAACTAATATTATTTCACACTCCATCCCCATTAGTCGTTTTTTTTTTTTTTCCGTTTTTTTCTGCTGGCATGATTGGAAAACGGTCGTTTCTGTCTCACCCTCAGGGATGAAAGAGCTCCATTCAGTCGACTCTGATGACTGGCATCGTGCCCCTTTCACTACCCCAACTCACTGTCACTCTGGAAGCAACAAATTGGTACATTCTCAGAATAATAATTAGCACAGCCATGAACATGCTATTGTTTCGGCTGCATAATGAGCAAACGGCCAACGGGTCACGTGATCACTGTGCTCAGATTTGAACAAAGGGGTGGGGGAGTAACAATAAATTAATCAAATAAATAAAGTAATAAAGAAATAAACTACACAAATAAGAAGACACAAAGTTTAAACTTATATATTTAATGTGACCACTTATTCATTCAATAAATAAATAAATAAATAAATTGCTTGTTTACTTTCTTTTTTTTTTTTTTTGGAAATACTTTTAGATTTTATACCTTAGATAATGTGTGATTGGTTTTAGATTAAACTATTAATATGGACATATTAGGAATATTTTTATATTATACATTTTGTAAACGTATTTATATTATTAATGCATATTTATAATTAACTTATTCAATTTAATAATGCATTTTTTGGTCATCCTTAAAGGTTTTTGGAGATTTCAACTGAGTCATATCTTTTTTTAGAATTTAAGTACCCCAAATTATTCAATGAGCTCTTAAAAACCCTTGAGGGGGACCCCTTTTTCTGGGTGTGTTTGTGCATGCAGGACAAACTACAGATTATTCGTCATTATATAACAGTTAATTACATCCAAGAAATTTGATTGGACAAGACGTATTTCATGAGTCTTGATATAGAGTATAACAGCACTGGGATGTTTTACTACATGTACAGTATCTATCTGGTTTAAATGCGTTCTCATCAGAGCCGTCTTGCCCTTTAGATTAGATGGCTATAAAAACTGTTACCATTTCCGCAGTATGTGTTTTAATTAGCTTTACTACTACAATTTTCTGTTTTTCTGTATGTCTATATTCTCATTTGAAGTCTGAACCGCGCACAAAGACACCACTCTCTGTATAGGGTATTTGGTACTGTAAATTACAACTAGAGAGTGCTAAGAAGTATCAGCTACTGTACTGTAGTAGACTGCTTACCAGCACAGTTGTAGGAGTCAAGCAGGACATTATGGGGTGATATCATACTCAAGGTTGTGCTGTTGCACTGAATATCAGCATGGCGGCGACGTCTTCAGCACTCTGCCAGCACCCTCGTGCCTACGGATGCATCACGGTTGTGCTGATATTCAGAACAACAGCAGTACCTCTCATGCTGTCCTGTTAGTGTACAGATAGTTTATTTAAAAATAGTCACTTAGTTAGTTTAGCTTAGTTAGATATCATTTAGTTGTAATTTTTTGTTTTCTATTTCTTTCTTATTAAGGCACCACGGAGGGTCTGTGTGAAACGGCATTTCAATACAATGTATACTGTGTATATTGTTGTATTGACAATAAACCTCTCTTGAATCTTGAATGTGGTATTGCTTAAGTATTTCATTCTAAATATTTGAAAGCTGTCATAAATTTTATATTTAATTAATATTATTTGGTGTATTTCTTTAAAAGTTTTTAATGGTTCTTTAAACGTTTATGGATATGTGGATGGGAGATTTCCCAAGCTGGGACATTTTCTCACAGGAAAACCTTTTCCCAAATGGAGGAATGCTATTTATATATACTGGAACAACAACTTGACATACAGTGGTGTGAAAAACTATTTGCCCCCTTCCTGATTTCTTATTCTTTTGCATGTTTGTCACACTTAAATGTTTCTGCTCATCAAAAACAGTTAACTATTAGGCCAAGATAACATAATTGAACACAAAATGCAGTTTTAAAATGAAGGTTTACGTTATTAAGGGAGAAAAAAACCTCAAAATCTACATGGCCCTGTGTGAAAAAGTGATTGCCCCCCTTGTTAAAAAATAACTTAACTGTGGTTTATCACACCTGAGTTCAATTTCTGTAGTCACCCCCAGGCCTGATTACTGCCACACCTGTTTCAATCAAGAAATCACTTAAATAGGAGGTACATGACACAGAGAAGTAGACCAAAAGCACCTCAAAAGCTAGACATCATGCCAAGATCCAAAGAAATTCAGGAACAAATGAGAACAAAAGTAATTGAGATCTATCAGTCGGGTAAAGGTTATAAAGCCATTTTGGGGACTCCAGCGAACCACAGTGAGAGCCATTATCCACAAATGGCAAAAACATGGAACAGTGGTGAACCTTCCCAGGAGTGGCCGGCCGACCAAAATTACCCCAAGAGCGCAGGGACAACTCATCCGAGAGGCCACAAAAGACCCCAGGACAACATAAAGAACTGCAGGCTTCACTTGCCTCAATTAAGGTCAGTGTTCACGACTCCACCATAAGAAAGAGACTGGGCAAAAACGGCCTGCATGGCAGATTTCCAAGGTGCAAACAACTTTTAAGCAAAAAGAACATTAAGGCTCGTCTCAATTTTGCTAAAAAACATCTCAATGATTGCCAAGACTTTGGGGAAAATACCTTGTGGACCGACGAGACAAAAGTTGAACTTTTTGGAAGGTGCGTGTCCCGTTACATCTGTCGTAAAAGTAACACAGCATTTCAGAAAAAGAAAATCATACCAACAGTAAAATATGGTGGTGGTAGTGTGATGGTCTGGGGTTGTTTTGCTGCTTCAGGACCTGGAAGGCTTGCTGTGATAGATGGAACCATGAATTCTACTGTCTACCAAAAAATCATGAAGGAGATTGTCCGGCCTTCTGTTCATCAACTCAAGCTGAAGTGATCTTGGGTGCTGCAGCAGGACAATGACCCAAAACACACCAGCAAATCCACCTCTGAATGGCTGAAGAAAAACAAAATGAAGACTTTGGAGTGGCCTAGTCAAAGTCCTGACCTGAATCCTATTGAGATGTTGTGGCATGACCTTAAAAGGGCGGTTCATGCTAGAAAACCCTCAAATAAAGCTGAATTACAACAATTCTGCAAAGATGAGTGGGCCAAAATTCCTCCAGAGCGCTGTAAAAGACTCGTTGCAAGTTATCGCAAACGCTTGATTGCAGTTATTGCTGCTAAGGGTGGCCCAACCAGTTATTAGGTTCAGGGGGCAATTACTTTTTCACACAGGGCCATGTAGGTTTGGATTTTTTTCCTCCCTAAATAATAAAACCCCTCATTTAAAAACTGCATTTTGTGTTTACTTGTGTTATCTTTGACTAATAGTTAAATGTGTTTGATGATCAGAAATATTTTGTGTGACAAACATGCAAAAGAATAAGAAATCAGGAGGGGGGCAAATAGTTTTTCACACCACTGTATTACAAATTTGGTGCTTTTATACAACGTGAATTATTTTACGCTATTTAATGGCATACGTTGGGATATGTAGAGTATGTTGTTTAGTATGATCATTTAAAAAAAATCTGCTTCAGAGATAAACGGATATGTTCTTTGACCTGCCCTAAATGGATAGAGTTCTCAATTTTCCAGTGTTGAACCCAAAGTTAAGCCATTGATCAGTTCGCTTGGATAGTTGTCTATGTGAAATAGATACTGTAGCTATCCAATAAAAAACAAATCAAGGGGAGACAGACCAAGTTTACAAATTGATCCTGACTAGAGCAAAGTAACTATGGGTTTCCTCTTGGTGCTCCGGTTTCCTCCCACAGTCTAAACACATGCAAATTAAGTAAATTGGCATTCCCAAATTTATAGAAGATGAATGATCTATGAGCTGGATCAAGTGCTATTTGGAGCCTATTCCAAGGAATTTGGGGCACAAGGTGGAGGACACCCTAGATGGCGTTTCAACCCATCATAGGGAACAGACATTCACACACACACAGTCATATACTATAAGCAATTTGGAAACACCAATCAGCCTCCAATACATCATGGAAGGAAACCAGTATACCTGAAGGAAACACTTAAAGCACAGGGAAATCTTGTAAAACTCGCAAAAACTGACCACAAAATTGAACCTAGATCATTTTAATAACCTTATATTCATACCGAGCAAATCAATTAAAGCAGGTGCTTGGTTCTGAATACTTACAGAATACTTACAGTATTTTCATACTGTATATATTGCTGTATATTGTTGTACTCTTCAGTAGTACCTTTTTCATACTGTATTTACTGTATTGTTGTACTCTTCAGTAAATTAGAAGCAAAGATACAACAGGTACAAATATTTCCCAGTGCACGCAGTCATGCATGAATAAAGGACTGAATGAGTTTGTTTAGAGAATGCACACTGAACAATAGAAATATAGTGTGTTTCCTAATTAGTGTAAGATTAGTTTAAAGACCAGAAACTTCTTTTCTTTCCTTCTCTTTAGCTAATGTAAGTTCATCCGGGGAAATATACTTCGGAATTAATTTTCTCTTTGGACATGACCGCATGCCCCGTTGCACTCTCTAGCAGACAGCCAAGAGGCCTGTGGCATCCTGGTAAGAAAAAAAAAATCTTAAAAAAAAAAAAAAAGAAAATGAAAATGAAAGACTTTATAGGGCAGAGATCAAAAATAAGTGCTGCTCTACAACATGCTGAGCCTTGAGGTGAAAAAAATAACAATGATTTCACATTCTTTAATTTTCTGAACAAAATGGACAGCCATTTTCGGGGTCGAATAATTGTTTGAACCGAGGATTTTATCATTAATCCGGGAGGGCTGGCAGATCCGGGGTCACACTGGGGGTTGATTAGGTACGAGGCGCACAAAGCTCTGCTCACTCGACGCCGTTGAAAAGAAGCAAGTAATTTAGATTCAGGATTGGTCCGGGGGGCCGCCAAGGCTCGCTCCATTACCAGCCATTTTCAATTTCAGCCACACAATAAACATCAGCCTCGCCTCACCGTGGAAATTAGAACATTTGATAATGCACAGGAGAGAGGTGAGACTCGACAGGATGACACAACCTCATAGATGAAACAGCCTTGAGATTGGCCTTGTGTTTGACTCGCTGTTTTCATAGCGTTAGGATTTTTTTCTTTTCTAAAGTGAAAAGATGCATGTGGCCTTGACTTCATCTTTTAAAACTAAGCAGATAATTGAAAATGAAGCATCTATACATACTTATACATGCACACATACACACACTTATAGTCTCTTATATACATTCTCGTATATCGTATATACAGACAGTGTAACCCTAAAGTATAATTTGTGTAATTTGTGAACTGTGACATTTCTTTGAGTTTAAAGCTCTCCATAATATACACACACATACACACACACACACACAGATATACACAGTACCTAGACAAAGTGTGGGATGGGGTTAGTACTCTGGTGGAGTTTGGTGTGGGATTACAACAGAGTCTGAGCTTGGAGAGGGTTTTTGGCTAAAGTGCGATTTGGGAGGTTGGTTGTGAATTTAGGGCTGAGGCAGGGTTTGGGGCACGAAAACATTTTGTAAATCTTGTAAGTAGATATTTTATAAGCAAGAATGTATGGCTTTACTGTAAGTATTTTTTTGATTGCATTACTACACTATAAACACATTGTAGATTGTGTTGCTCAGCATAAATGATTTTTATTCTCTTTGTATTGCATATGTTTATATTTATAAATCTCAAAAATATTAGCAATAAAAACTGGTAAAACAGCATCTTGAATTCACGAAGGAAGAGAAGAAAAATCCAGACTGGGAATTCACACAAACCACTTTATCAGTGGCGTAAAATCGATAAAGGCAGTGAGGGAGCAATTCCCTGTGGTGTTTTCCACCTCCTGGATCTGACAGGAGAAAAAAGTCTGTCAGTAAATGAATTTTATCAGCATGAAAACAAAGTGACTACCTGAACAAAGTCCATTTTTCAGTGAACACTTCAATCGAGTTCAGTGAGCTGAAAGAAGCCACTCGATCCTTTCCAGTAAATAAGACTGCTGGAAAAATGGACATGCACACATACGCACACACACACACACACACACACACACACACACACACACAAAGAGAGAGAAGCTTAACGTGAACTACTGTAAGTGCTCTCTGAAATATGAAATAATATCTGATGCTTTAATGCACATAGACACTGAGCCTGAGATCATTTAAAAGCATGAATTTTGAACGATACATTTATTTCTAAATTATTGTGTTTTATTTTATTACTTTTTTTCATTTTTTACGGTTATTTATCTTCTTTGATAATGTTAAAGCAAACATTTATTTGCAAGAATTAAAGCCATTGTTCCCTCTAATTTATGCGTCATAAGCAAGAAACCTTAAACCTAAAATTACAAAACCTGGATTTACCTACTGGTCATATCAAAGGTGTCTTTTAAAACTATATGATTATATGGTTTTTGTTGTTAATCATTACAGATTGCACATTTAAATAAGGAACTGTTTATCTCAGATATGTGTAAGGAGTTTCCAGTGTCACTGTAGGGGTAACTGTCCGAGGTAAAGCTGTAACATGACACCTTCAAGTCAGAGAAGTTTACCCTGGTTTCTCAGTATCATCACAAGCTGGATTGTGTTTGTTTGTTTGTTTGTTTGTTTGTTATGGACTTTCACAAATTGACATTTACAGAAGAGATTAAGCTCAGTATGTGATAAGACTCTCAATCACAGTAAAACATTTGAATGGTGCAAACACTGTGCAAAGCCCACAGCAATCATTCCCATGAACATTCAGTTGCCTGATTCTTGAAAATCACATGTTTGGGCCATTAATGGAGTTCCTGGGAGGCCAGTATTTCAGGTGTGAAGCAGGCAGTATGATCATGACTCAAGGAAATGATATCCAAGCACTAGTGAAACATGGAGATAAGTGCCTTAGTGTAGCAGGGGATTATATATATTAAAAAAAAAAAAAAAAAAAAAAAAGGTAATTCATACTCTATGTGTTGTTTTACAGTAAATATGTAAGTTGATACAGTAGCTGAGCTCATTTATTATTTAATATTACATTGTCCTGTTTCCCACTTATATAAAATACACTTCACATGGATAACGCTTGTTTATTTCTCTCATCACAGCGTCTTACACGCTTTTGTCTTTGCTTCTTTCATTTTGTACAAAGACAATTAAAAATTCCTGGCTGCTATTACAGTTCATAAAGTGTTCTGGATAACTTAGCAAGTTCAAAGGTGTGTTGTGAAAGGTTTTTACCACAACCTGCTCAATTATCAGCTTGGCAATGTTTACACACACTAATAACAACCTGTCATGCAGAATATGCTTTAAAATTTATCATAATTCGATAGTCGGGATTTGATGCACAGCCTTGTAGAAGCTACTTATCTTTGTAGCTTGGCATAGGCATACTACATAAAACAATGCAAACTGTTAAAAGACATTACAGAACAATTTAGAAACAATTATTAAGTGTACAAAGTGTATTTTTAAAATGACAATGTTATCAGATGTGTTTTCTTGCAAAAATTTGCCGGTAACTGGTTTTGAAAGTGCATTTTGGCAGCTAACTGCTCTCTCCTCTGTACTACAAAGGGGACAGACACACTTTCAAACAGGCTGCGACTGACAGTTCGTATAATTAATGGTTGAAGAACACCAGGGACTTGAAGTAATACATAGTGTATAGTTAAACATCCCAGTGGTGTTACTGTCCAATATCACCCTTATGGAATGCTTCTTGTCCAATCAGATCACTCGGTTGGATAATTACAGCTCGCCAAACGCCAGCTCAAGGTCTGATTGCCGTGATTGTAGATTTGGCCATTATTTTTCATGAATAAAATGAAGCTTGTCATGCCATTTAGAGCATTTGTGGTAAGAATGTAGATTTGGGTTAGTGGACATTAGGACATTGAATGTCCTTTACAAATACTTTAAATTATTTCCTGACTCTATCACTATTTCTTCTAATCTTTTCCTAATGATTTCTTTGCAATTTAGTCCCTTTTATTTCCATAATACCCAAGTGTGTACTCTCAGAAGATCCCTGAAATTTTATCCATGGTTTTGTTGATGTCTTGTTTCATCCAGTGATGTTCAGCCTTTCCATGAAGAGCCCAATCTGTCCCTCAAGTGCACCGAAAAAAAGAAGAAAAAAAAACACCACCATCATCGTGTTACAGCTTTTGTAATTCCTCTTCCACGTCACTCAGGCCATGTTCCAATCCGCCATCATTATGCTCACGTTTCTTTTCCTCCACACCTGTTAGTATCACACAGATGTGAATCTAGTGAGATGCAAAACAATCCGAGATAGGATTGAAACAATTACGGACAATTTCAGAGGGAAAAAGGCCCATCTGCTGTATGCATTACCTCTATTGAAACAAGGCTTTTGTAGCCTGCCAGCTTCATTTTTTATGAAGGGTCTCATGAAATATGTATATTTTCAAAAATTGTCAAGAGTCTGTTTTTGTCCTCCTCTTTAAGGTAATATGAAGGAGTTAGATTTGGTTTGGTGAAAATCTCCAGAAATTCATCAAATGAAGCACAATTAGTTCATCTCTTGATAGACACTGAGAAGTCACTCTATAGGATGCAGAAGAGTGAGAGCTCCTCCGCCATCAGAGCTGATTACACATTTCAGGCCACGCTAATCATTCCGTTACATGCCAAATCACAACTTAGCACTGAACTGTGAAAAATTATGCATGGATTGGATAAAATAAGATCTGAAGAGATGATATTAAACATGGTAGCCAGATGAATAGTTTTAAAATTATTCCTACAAAAAATATTATCTGCTTACGCGCATACGCAAATATGGTGTTTGCATGTAAAAAAAATCAAAATCAAAAATCCCATTATAGCAACTGTTAGTATCTAAGCAACTAATTTACATTAAGCTTAGTCAATAAAGGATATCACTTTTTCTTCTGCCGATCCTAGTTTGGTTCTATTTATATTTATAATTACCAATTACTGATCACCATTGTTTCCAACAAACAATCACTGATCACCACTCTTCTTAAAGAACAATTACTGTTCACCTTTGCTCTCTTCCTGCGATAATTCTGTAGAAATTAGTACAAATCTACACATCACAATATTCAATACGATCTGTTGCTGAAAAGTTGTTACACACATTTCTCGGGTTCGATCTGAAGGAATCTGGATCCCTCCATGACATGGCTGCTGGACGGTGGACAATCCGTCATGCAGTCTGAGCAAAGCCTCATGGGAAATGATAGACTTTGCTCTACATCACTGACCCCTTTTTCTTCAATGTCCAGACCTCTTCAGATCGATCTCAGTGCCACACACCTCAATCAGGCCGATAATTAATTTCATATCTCAGACCACAAACATCCTCTTACCGTAGATGTTTAGGTGTTTGTAGCAGTATAATTTAGCTGGAGACACTATCGGCTCAGAGTTTAGCACCTTTGCTAAATTGGATGCATTGATGTGGAAGAAGAGGTTGAGCTTCCTTTCAGAAGCATCTCAAAGCATGAGAGATCAGCAGATTGAGTCTTTTATGGCAGAGCATGTGGGACGGCTATGTATCCATGTGTAACATTAGGTCACAGATACAGAAGCTGTTGATTAGCTGTGTGAATTGATCTGGGCTTCACTTTTGAACTCACTGTCAGTTTTATTTTTAATCATATAGTGGACTTCAGATGTAAAGAATCTAGGAAATTCTTTAGTAAGAAATCATTAATAACACTTATAAAACAAATGGTAGAGTTGAGAGGTAGGTCTGTGATATTATCCAGTTTTTTTTCTAAATCAATATAATGTACATTGTTTGTGAGAAGGTCTTCTTAATACAATAAAGTATTGGAACTAGTACCATAGTGCAGCTTTTGACACTACTGATCATACAATTCTTCTTGTTAGATTAAAAAAAGTTGGAGTTAAGGGAATGTGCCTCACATCTTATTTGACTGATTATTATCAGTTTGGAGGTGCAGTGATGATGTCTCTGTGAATACTAAATGAACGGTTGTGTTCTACCTGGTTATGACCACATCACCTGTATTTAATACACACTGCAATCAAATACTGCACATAATCTTATATACTACAATTGACCTATAAAGTATTAAGTGGTCGCAAAACACATTACCTGAGCTAGTCTGTTCCAATCTGCCATGCCTACATTGATCCAAATGTGTAGTCTCTTTGTTGGTACCTTTTAATAGTGACTGTGTTATATGTATAGTGTTATGCACCACTTGGGATGTTTGGGTGCTGTTGGACCTGTTTCTCAGATGTTCACTCAGGCTTGTGGCATTCATTCAGTTGAAGTGCCTTGTTACTTTATGTTCCAGGGCACCCTCATGTCTTTGTTACTTTCTGGCTCTCACTTTTAGCTATGCTGTCAAATAGAGTCGCTACTTGCACTCTATACACAATGAACATTACACTGAACCATTACATGACAGTGAGCATGCCTAATAATATGTGTTTCTCTATTCCTGAGTTCTAGTGATCCTGACCACTTCTGCTCTCCAAACCTGTCTGATCCACCCTGATGCCCTACTTCTGGTTGGAGCTCTGATCACTTGGGAACCACTTGTTGTTGCTGAGACTTCATCAGTAAACAACTGGACTAACAAAATAGACTTCTAACTTTTAATTCAAGATTCAAGATTGAAAGAACTTTAATAATCCCAGAGGGAAATTGTTTATACTTATACTTTGTTACAGTTGCTAATGTTACAGTTGCATTTGTTACAGTTGCGTAATTTAGTCTGCTTAAAACTATAATGAATCCTTTGGTTACAGTGTGGCATTTATTTATAATATAATTAATTTATAATTTAATTATAGAAAGAAAGTATTTACAATTACAGTACAGTATCTGGTGTCACCTACAGTAGATGGGGCTAGTTTCTTGTCATCTCAGTGAGTTTTTCCTGCCACTATCATCTCCTGCTTTCTCATTAGGGACAAATTTATGAATTCAAAAATGATCTGGAATCTATTTATGTAAATGTATGAATGCTGCATTTTAGCAACCTGTGACTTGCATCTGCGTCAAAAAGTAGGTGATGATCTTCCAGTACACTGACCATATTGCAGTTACAAATCACAGGTTTATAATGTGCTCATTATAATACATTTTTGTTGTATAATAACAGTATAAGTTAATTCTGGAAATATTAATGCTTTGAAACAGTTTAAATCTGTAACATTAGATTTTCCAATCTCTTTTTTTATGCTGTTCTGAGGCTTTTCTGTGACAATTACATGTTTTTGTACTTCAATAGAAAACAGTTTGTAGCTGCTACAACATAAAAAAGAACAAGGAAATAACTCAATAGCTCAAATTCCATTAAAAAAAAATCTGTCAATCTACTGTATAATATTTTTTAATCAGTAACAAATCGGTTTGGTATATGAAACGTAAATTATCTGGTGATATGTTGTTATATATAAAAATGAACGCTTTGGTATTGTAACAGCAGCTGTGCTTTATTGCACCACCCCATCACTCAGTGCATACTTTAGCTAGCAATGGCATTACTGCTCTAGTACTAGGTATAAACTAGGCTAGCTAAAGTTATACAGTAACAGTCACCATAGGAGCGTACTACAAAAATTGTCTTGAACATTCAGTATATAAATTATTATTAATAATTCACTAATTTTTCT